>JARYGA010057191.1:0-80308 GCA_030545235.1 Helianthus tuberosus | reverse complement strand
CCAATTGTTTACATCCCCAAACAATGGTCTAATCATTTGCCCTCAAACACTAAATTCAGCACACGAACACACCAAAGTGCACTAACACCACCTATATGTACCAAATAATGCTTATGTGAAAATGAGATTATAAAAACCAAATATGATACACATATTAAACTAAATAAAACACAATACCAAGATAAAACAATTGCAAGAAGCTCCAACTAAGGGAGAAGTATATATAAGGGAATGAGATTTTACCATATAGGCTTTATTTTCCGAGACCAGCAATTCCAACGATGGGTTCTTTTCAAATCTGAGAAAGAAAGAACACAATAAGAAAACACAACAATCAAGTCTGAAGCTACAGTTGTCTCAAACCTGAGTATCTTGTCCCAAACCAGAATATTCCAGTTCTTAATTAAAATATATCAGCCCCATTACAATAATAACTCCCATAATTATCCAAACCACCATAATAATTTACTTAAATTTATTAATTTAATTTTTGATAAAAAGACCATGGCCGATGTTACTTTATGTAATTTAAGGAAAATAAACACAAGAACCCAAAAAACTAATGAATGTAAGAATAAAAAAACACATAAAAATAACAAATATTATATTGTTTGAAAAATAAGCTTTTATTTCAAATATGTATTACTATAATCGAAAATAATAAATTCCAACACAAAAATAAATAGACATATATTTAGGTACAAGTTCTTAACTTCATATGCTTATACATAAACACTTAGCTTTTATTTTCACAAATAGTTCTAATTTTATTCACAATTTTACATATCAAAATTCATCAAAATGTGAATGCTAAGAAATGCAACCCCCACATATTTTTCAATTAATTTGAGTAATAAAATGTGTGCGCGTGTATATATATTTATCAAATAATTACACTAAAGATAACACTATGATGAAATTGAACAAGTACCTATAACCTAATAAATGATACATCCTTGGAATTCCACAGTAACAACAACGGCGTGTGCTTACTTCTTCCCCAAATCAAATAAAGTATTCTGGAAAACATAAAATAGCATCAAGAGCAACTTTCTATGTAATCAAACAACCGTTATGTCCTTAATTATCAATTCACTTTGGTGTTAAAAAGATTGAATCAAACACACACTAGAGTGAGGACGATTATGCTAAACAATCATATCTAGAAACACATCAAAATTTTAAAGTAGCAATCTTTTCATCCGTAATAAGTAACCAAAAGACTATTCTAAACAAATTAAGAAACTATACATAAACGTACATGGACTTATATAAACACTCATGTACCTTGTTTAACAATAGAAAGGCTTTTCTATGTGCAATGGCTGATAAAGCAAGTGTATGCACCGCTCTATTATTGCACACAGTAGAAGGATCACTTGGATAAACCTAAAAAGGGAGGAAGACCCTAAGCCTGTATTTATAAGGAGCAGGGTTGGTGGGTGAGGGAGGGAGGAGAGATGCTACAGCTAGTGACAGGCTGTGAGACTAAAAGGTTGTCTAATCATATCCACGTGTTAGTCATATCGTATATTGGTAATGTGTATCATATTATTAAAATACCATTACAATATTATACGCCTTTAAGGTGGTTTTGGTTAATGGTGTGAAAACAAATATACGGGTTTCATCTTTAATATTCTTCCTTATAAGTTACTACACACCTTTAATGTGGTTTTGCTTAATAGGTGTGAAAACAAATATACGAGATTCATCTTTAATATTCTTCGTTATAATTAAATTAATTTGCTTTATATTTAGATGTCTGTCTTATATCATTAATTAAAAAACTCATTGATTGTTTTTTTAACAACTATTTTTTACACCTAGGCTTCCTAATTAACCGACACTTGTAAATATTTGAATCGACCCACATTATGGGGGCAATCACGATGTTTATACCATTGATCATTACATTTGGATCACTAAAATCATTTGGAATATTTAAATTGTAACACCCTGACCGCGTAAAACAACAAACCGCGGTGGAAACGTCGGGGAGTCATGTCACAGAACTATTGTTTCGCAACACATGGTACATAAAGTTTTGTATTATTAAGTTAATTATTTACATTGTCTTGGAAATAAAACAACAAATACAATAATTGTCTTGCAAATTTTAAAGTTACTAAGGCCCAAGTCCGCCCTATGTGATGTATGCTCAAAGTCAAACATTCACTCCTGAAACATATGTGAAAATAAAACGTCAGTATAAAAATGTCTGTGAGTAACATAGGTTTTGTGATGAAGATTCATGGCTTTGAATGTTAAAAGAGATGTTTAACTATCACAAAAGTAGCCATGAATCATTCTAAAAATGTTTCTTTTATAAAATCATGTGAAAATCAAATGATTTAAAAGAAATGATGCATGGTTAAGTAAATAACCAAATGAAAATGTCTTGTATAAAATATATCATGTATTGTATAAAAGATGTCATGTCTTGGCATTGTTCGAAGTGGATTAGATAACGCTACAATATGTAATATAATAAAAGCACTTATATATAGGAAGTACCAGCGGCGTATCCACCATGCTTTTACCATATTACACACGTCTCGTTATCTACATCACTTACCATAAACCAATGTTTTGTATAAACCAATGTCTTGTATAAACCAATGTCTTGAATAAACCAATGTCATGTATAAACCAATATCTTGTATAAACAAATGTCATGTATAAACCAATGTCTTGTATGGAAAAACAAAAGGCCTTTTTTTAAACCACATGAAATAATGCCTTGTATAACCAAAATGTCATGTATAAAACAATTTTTTTGAATGAACCAAGGTCTTGTTTAATCAAAGGTTTTGTTTTATAAAATCATTGCTTTTATTTTGTAAACATATATATGGATTGTTGGCGAATACATTCAAGCGTTATAATGACAAAGGTTTATCAAATGTCCGTCGGATTTTGTGGTTCCCTATGGTCACTTCCAAACAAACCTAGGAAGCGGGAACGAGACTTCAATCCTGTGGTACCATTACATACTACCGGTCGGTGTGATCAATGTTAATGAATGTATCATTATCGAGTTCAACGCACCAAATGTCTAGAACAATGTAAGTTTGTCTTGAAAATGTTTTGAAACCATGTACTAGGTATGCTAGGTCAACATACGAAGCAAAATGTATTTGAAAACCATGTACTAGGTATGCTAGGTCAACATACGAAGCAAAAATGTCTTTCAAATCATGTGCTAGGTATGCTAGGTCAACATACGAAGCAAAAATGTCTTTGAAAACCATGTGCTAGGTATGCTAGGCCAACATACGAAGCAAAATGTCTTTGAAAACCATGTGGTAGGTATGCAAGGTCAACATACGAAGCAAAGATATCTTTGAAAACCATGTGCTAGGTATGTTAGGTCAACATACGAAGCAAAAATATCTTTGAAATAATGTGCTAGGTATGCTATGTCACACCCCGACCGCGTAAAACAACGAACCCACGGCGGAAACGTCGGGGAGTGGAGCGACAGAATTATTGTTTCACAACCATGGATTCAAAAAGTTTCGTTTTATTGAATTATTAAATATTTACATTGTTTTCAAGTTAAAACAAACAAGTTCACATATCGACTATCATCGTTATTAAGTCACTAAGGCCTTGTCCAGTCCTAAGTGAGCATGCATCCTAGTAGCAATCAACATCATTCAACACCACCTGAAACATACGCGAAAATAAAGTCAGCAAAGAAATGCCGGCGAGCACATAGGTTTTGTAAGAGTGTCAGATTCATGGCTCGTTTACATATTGAAATAACTCGTACGACTTCATTAATTGATATTAAAAACCTTGTTTTGTAAAATGTTTGTATTGTAATATGATTAACCAAATCAAACAAGTTGGTTATAGTTTATGAAACCTCGATGCCATGAATCTTAACCTAAAACATTTGTTTATGTAAACCAATTAGTAAATCGTTCTCGTAAAATAACTCGTATGGTTTATATCGTTTAGTAAACATCGTTGTGTGTATCGTTCGAAAATCGTTCATCCAAGTGAACTAAATAACGCTACAGAATATAATATGATAAAAGCAGTTATATATAAGAAGTACCAGCGGCGTATCTACCATGCTTTTATCACATTACACCCGTCCCGTTATCTAATCACATACCAAAAACCTATCGTTTAAATCGTTTAACTCGTTCATGTAATAGACCATCGTTAATTAGTTTAAATCATTCCAAATCGTTCAAATCGTTCAAATCGTTCATAATCATTCAATCGTTCAAAATCGTTCAATCGTTCAAATCGTTCTCGTTTTAATTGTGAAAACTAACTGTCGGTCGTCTCGCTTATAACATTCAAACCTTCGTAACTCGTCCATCGTTTAACTCGTATTAATAAACCACCAAAGGGTAAGTTAACAATCATCAGGTTCAGTCGTTACCCATATAACGCCCATACATAACCATGGTGGCAGTCCGATAACGGGATTTGTCATATCCTATGGTACCATAACCTAATGTTAGGATCTGAGTTTCTTATGATTGTGTTTTTGTTTGAGAAATAAAGAAGATGAACAAGTAATTGCAGCAGAAACTAAATGAAAACAAAACTTTCGCACACAATCAAATAGGAGAATTGCTTTCAACACACATGATTTAACATTGAACCGAATGATTGAATTTATTTCAAACTACAATTACAACTTGCATGCATGTATTACAAACTCCCCCTCAGCCTGAGCTCACAATGAATTGTTCGTGCAGGAAGACAAGTGATGGAAGAGCTCATAGAACAGTACAGGGTACTGTTCTATTTATAGGTACGAGCAAACCACTGAAGCATCTTGGCTGACGTCACCATGACAGTGATATCTAACCACCTAACAACCTGTAACTACTGATCTAATACAACTACTGCTATCAAACTACTGATTACATTACAATACAAAGGAATAGACTAAACTACTGCTTTCTCCTTCCACTTTTGTGACTCCAGCAGTACTTTATGTCTTCAGCAGTGCTTGACCCAGATCAGTAGAATGAGCAACAGGACTTTAGTCTTCATCAGTCTTTAGGCTTGATCAGTTGTTGTAGTAGAACAGTTGTTGTAAAGGATCAGTGGATGAAGGTCATCAGTTGTTAGAAACACTTTCAAGGGGAAAGTTTGAGTACAACATCTGCTTATTTTGGATCCACTGCTCTGATCCAGTTTTGGCTTTAATCAATTGTTCCTTTGGTAGGGTTCAATCCCAACAATCTCCCCCCTGGAACAGATGATGCCAAAACTCTTCATTATTATGGATCTTTATTGCCACATCAACAATTCCCTGACTTGACCTTTGAATTGTAATTCAAAGTCCAAGGAATCTGTGTCATCCTCATCCCTGCACAGTGTAAGATCAAGGAGATCTTGCAGATCTTCAACACCCAGGCCCAATGCTTGTTCCCGTGATATTTTCTTCACATCACCACTGGATTTGATTAGAGTCAATACGTGGGTCTGTTTGTCAGATTTCCACTTTAGTATTTTTGAATCCAGTGGGTTTCTTGGGAGAGGTTTTATTGATGATGAGTTTGGTGATGGTGGCCTGGTAATGACTGGTTGAGCAGTATTTGCAGTTTGTGTCAATTCAAGTTTCTCTGCTAACATCTGCTTAAGGCCTATTTTCACAAGGTAATCCCCTGCTTCTTTATTTGCTGTTGTTTCTTTATCCATCTACTTTTATTTCCTTCTTTGGTAAAGGATAGCAGCAGGTAGAGCAGTGGATCTCCTGATTTGTAGCTTTTGTGGCTCAGCTGGAACCACTGCTTCAGGGTAAACAGGCTTTTGAGGAATATTAGGATTTTTCTTTCTTAATTCTTCCAGCCTTTGGTAATAGGCAATCACCTTTTCTTCTTTCCACCTTGTCACTTGATTTCTTGACCCAAAATCAGCAGTAATGAGCTCTTCTTTCATTCTCTTTAGCCTTAACACCTTGTCTGGCACATTTTTCATGTACTTTGACCAGACAGGTGGAGTCTGTTTCACCTTGTTTTTGATCATATCTTGAATTCTGGCTGCTTCACTTTCTAGCTCACTGATGGTCCAATCTTTGTACTGGTGCCTTTCTCCCTTGTACTTTTTGTAAGCCATGATATTATCAAGATAGTCTTTCCTCAAGGTTTCATCAGCTCTTTCTGATAATTGCTGGCACAGATTTTTTGAAAATTGCTCCAAAGTTCTGACTTGTGTGAGCAGGAATTGATAGTACCTTTGAATTTCTTTGTTAGATTTTCCTTGTGAATTTCTTTTAGAAATATCCTCTGCCTATTGAGCCTTTAGTTTCAAGTATTCTTCTATATTGTTAGGCCTAGGATATCCTTGAAGAGATGGCAAGTTCCTTTTAGAAGGGTCATCTTCAGAGTAGAAGGATTTGATCTCCTCTCTAACTGCAATAAGCTCTAAAGGATACTTGACACCTGTTGGAGTAACGGTAGTGTTTGGGTTAAAGGCTTGTGCTGAAGAGAGTGGAACAGGGTTTGGAATTATAGCAAGTGACAATGGTTGTGAAGATGTTGGTGGTGGTGGAGAATCATCATCTTCCAAAATTACCCTTCTCCTTTTTGGTTTAGGAGAGGTTGGTGGTGTTTTGGTTGGTTCAGTGGTGGTGATTTGAGTGGTGGTTATTGTAGTGGAAGGTGGCTGACTAACAGTTGTTGAAACAACTGGTGTTTCAACCACTGTTGTCATTACAACAGGTTATATCTCACCTGATGTCTTCTGCTTTTTGGCAGGAGGTGTTGGTGGTAATGAAGTTGTTTTTGGTGGAGAGGTGATTTTTAGTGCGACAGTGGTTGAAGTGGGAGCAGTCGTTGTAGTGCGTGTTGAAGTGGTGGTTGTTAGGTTAACAACTGCTGAAACCATTGAAGTACCAACAGTTGTTGATACAACAGGTGTTAGAACAGCTGTTGGTTTGGAAGATTGATGTGTGGAGCTTTTGGAAGGTTTGGGAGTATGTTTTGTGGATCTGGATGGTATGGATTTGGGTTGCCTTACTTTTCTAGTGGGCTGCTTTCTTTTAGGCTCAGGATTTTCTTCATCCTTTGGCTCAGAAGTACCCTGCTCATTCATCTCCATAAAAACTATTTTCTCCTGTTCAAACCTTGCTTTATCCTTTGACTCCATATCCCTTTTTACCCTTGCTTTTGCATCAGCAATGGCATTTGTGGTTACATCAACCTTTTTAGACCCATCTGGCTTAGGGATGCCTGCAAGCATACTAGCCTTGTCTGGTGCAATATACAACCCATCTTCATATCCCTTCTTTTTCAACTGCTTCATCTTCTCCCCCTTTTTGGCATCAGCTGGTGGTGGGTTGTCCACAAAGATGATAGAGGGAGGAGCAGTGCCAGTGGTGTTCAATAAATGAGCCTTGATGGCCTTTATATCTGCTTGTGTGTCTTTAAACCTTGCTTCCATAATATTTCTGATCTTTTGAACTTGTATCTCATTTTGCTTATCAGCATATTCTCTTTGTTGGATGAGCAAAGGTTGAAACAAACTCCACAGCTCATTTGGAGTAGGAGCAGATAATGGAGCAGCTGTTGGAGTTGGTGCAGTAGTGGATGGTACCTTTTGTGGTTTCAACAACTGTTGCAGCATGTCTTTGATTTCTGCAACAGATGTATCCAGTTTGTCAACTATGTCCGTCAATTCTCGGTACATTAAACCATCACCCAACTTAATGGGATCATCTGATTTCCCACATTCAGTGGTTGTAACAGTGGTTGACTTAGGGAATGTATCCCAAAAATCATCCACTGATGCCCCTTTGTCTTGGTACTGGGGACTTCTTCCTTCAGCTGGGGTGACCAGTTTGAGTGAACCAGTGAATACTGGATACACCCTGGTTCCCAAAGAAGAAATTGCCTTCAAGGAAGTCTGATTGATGTAACTACTGTCCAAGTGCAAACCAGTGGGTTCAGCACTTGTAGTAGCTGCTTCACTTAAACTACCACCAGGAGTTACATGTAACTCAAGGGGTGTAACCTCCTCAGTTGTTGGTAGGTTAGCAAAGATAGGGAGCTCAGACTCAGCCACTTGTGGTGGCATACTCTCAGTGATAGGTGGCTGAGTGGAACTGATTTCTGTCTGAGCTATATCAAGTGCATCCAACAAAAGTTTTGTTTGTGGTGGAATTGTGGCAGTGAGTATTGGGGTGGAAAGAGAATTTGCCCTGGGCAGTGGGCTGTGGATGATAGAATCAAGTGATTCTAGAGCATCATAATTTGGTGTCCCTGTCCTTACAACCTGTTCTTTTTTAGAAGAAGCAGGAGGAGTTTGAGGCTCTGGTTGAGATCTTTCTTCCAACTGCTGTGAGGAAGTAGCAGCAGTGGTTTCTTGTGACTTTTGTGTTGTCACTGGCAGTTGCTCTGGGATCTCATCTTCCAGAGTACCCTTTTTTGTAGGTTTGGGGGGCTTTTGTGTTTTCTTTTGTTTTGGTATTTGGGTGGATTTAGGTGTGGGTTTCACAGCAGTTGTTTTGCTGCTGTGATCACCTAGAGCAGTGGGCTCAGCAGCAGGTGCCTGAGGAGCAGTGGTAGCTGCGAAATTCTACTCAGGAGCCTCTGCTTTTGTCTTAGAAACTTTTGATAGCCTTGTAAATGTTTCAGGTGTTAGGCCATTTATTTGAAAAGGTTCACCCTGGATAAGCACATGAGCATTATCCTTTGAAAATTTCTTTTCAAAATAGAAGCTTAAGAACCTTGGAAACAGTAAAAATGATTTTTTATCAACATTTTTGACCAAATCATCAAAGATCTCGTGGGAGTAGTTAAAATTTTCTCCATGTAAAATAGCATAACCCAAGTATTGGATCTTCAATGGAATTTCATTGAAAGCAGTGGTCTTATTTGAAACACACATTAACAGGGTATGAAATAAAAATCTTGTTTCAGGAGGAAAACTACCTTTTTGTAAGGTATCCTTTTTCATTTCCTCAGCATACCCTCTTTCTATAAAATCTGTTTGATACTCTATTTTAGAAAAAGAAGTTTTACCTTAAAGATCATTCAGTTCAAAAACTTCGGATAGAGTTTGTGGTGCGATTTTAACTGGTACACCCTTTATCGAGGAATTGATGGCTATGGCCGTTTTATCTTGAGATTCAAGTGTGGCATTCTTCCAAAATTCTCTCTGGGTTGTCAGGTAAATCAGAGCATCAGCAGTCAACAAAGTTTTGTACTTTGAATACGAAATAGCATCGATGATGGAATTGAAGGTTTCGGTATGACTTGGTTTTGTCAATAGACCCAAGTAGTTGTGGGGAGCTTTGTATGGAATCTCTGTGGCCATTTAAGTGAATTTGTGAGAGGATGAAGACGGTGATTTGAGTATGTGTGCGAGAGGAAGAAGAAGATGAGTGATTTGAGAGAAATAGATGATAACTGCTTTGAGAAAGGAATTTTGAATTCGATTCGACAGTGAAAACCCTGTTTGGGGTTTTGATCAGGGTTTTATAAAGGGAAAAAAGTGAATGCTGACGTGGCAGCGGTTACAAAAGATCTGACCGACAAGTACTGACCACGTGTTAACCACTGATGAATAATGGAAGACAGTTGTTAAGGAAACCACTGATGGAACAAGTATCAGTGGTTGCAACGGTTATAATGAGAACAGTGGCTGATTTTCAACTATCAGTGGATAGCCTATCAGTGGGTTAAAACACTGACTTTGAACAATAGTGATTAACAAGGAAATGAGAAAAACAGTGGTTGAGTTTCAGCAGTGGTCAAATTTATCAAAGCAGATGTTTGAAACAAATAAGTGGTTATGGCAGACTTTTAAGGATTGAATGAAAATTTCATTTTTAGCTATTTTTAAGGATGAATTTTTGATTTTCTGAAAACATTTTAATGCTTTTATTCATAGAAAAACAAGATTTTTCTTGTTATTCCATGTTCAGCGTGCCAATCCTAGAGATCAAGCTTTCAAAGGTGGATGTGTCTAATGCTTTTGTTAGCACATCTGCTAGCTGATCTTTAGTTGGAACATGGTGCAGAGAAATCAAACCTTTTTCATAGCAATCCCTCACAAAGTGATGTCTGATATCAATGTGTTTGGTGGTTGAATGGGATACTGGATTTTTGATGATATTTTCTGCTGCCTGACTGTCCAACATGAGAGGTGTCTTTAGGGCAGTGATACCAAAATCTAGCAATTGATTTTGAAGCCATAACAGTTGGGCTGTACAGGTTGCAGCAGCTATATACTCTGCCTCAGCAGTGGATGTGGAAACAGCTGTTTGTTTTTTGCTTTGCCAAGACACTAAGCAACTGCCTAGGAATTGGCACCCTCCTGAAGTGGACTTCCTTGTCTTGTTACATCCAGCAAAGTCACTATCTGAGAAACCTGAAAGCTTGATATTTCCATCAGCTGGATACCAGATACCAAGTGTGGGAGCACCTTTTAGGTATCTGAATATCCTTTTTACAACAATAAGGTTTGACTTTCTAGGGGCTGATTGGGATCTTGCACAAACACATGTTCCAAACATGATGTCTGGCCTAGATGCAGTTAGGTACAATAAAGACTCAATCATGCTTTTATATAAAGTTTGATAAACTAAATCATCCTTTTCATCAGACATGACTATTTTATTGGTTGCAATGGGTGTACTGCATGGTTTACAATCATCCATCTCAAATTTCTTTAAAAGTTCTTTGTCATATTTGCCTTGATGGATAAAAGTGCCATTTTGCAGTTGCCTTACTTGGAGACCAAGAAAGCACTGGAGTTCACCCATTGCATTCATCTTAAACTCAGCTGTCATGAGTTGCCTAAACTCTTCACACATAAACCTCTTCCAAAAATGATGTCATCCACATAAATCTAGACATTCATCAAGTCTTTCCCTCTCCATTTTAAAAATAGTGTTTTGTCTATTTTACCTCTTGTGAAACCAATGGAAAGCAGAAAGGTGGAAAGAGTTTCATACCAGGCTCTTGGTGCTTGTTTCAGGCCATACAAAGCTTTATTTAGCTTGTAGACATGATTTGGATTAAATGGATCCTCAAAGCCTGGAGGTTGACATACATAAACCTCTTCTTGAATCTTACCATAGAGGAATGCACATTTGATATCCATTTGATACACCTTGATGTTGTGGTTGACAGCAAAGGCCAGGAATAGTCTGATAGCTTCTAATCTTGCTACAAGGGCAAATGTTTCATCATAGTCAATCCCCTCTTCCTATCTGAACCCTTGGACCACAAGCCTAGCTTTATTCTTGACAACAATACCCCTTTCATCAGTTTTATTTTTGAAGACCCACTTTATGCCAATAGGACTCACACCCTCTGGCAGTGGTACAAGCTCCCAAACTTGTTGTCTTCTAAACTGTTGGAGCTCCTCTTGCATGGCTTCTACCCAGCTGTTGTCTTTCAGTGCCTCTTGGTACTTGACTGGCTGATGGAAGGATAGGAAACCAGCAAAAAGACAGATGTTTTAGGATTGATTTCTTGTTAGCACCCCTTCACTGATGTTGCCAATGATTTGGTCAGGTGGATGAGACTTCAAGAAGATTAGATCTCCTTTGTGTGGAACAATGGCATTTAATGGTGAGGGCTGCAGATGTGAATCATCTGAGCTAACCACTGCTGGTGACTTTGATGATCCAGCAGTGGCTTTAAATGGAGGTGGAGGAATAGGAGGAACAGGTGTGAAAACATGTTGACTTTTATCCACTGTTTGATGGCTTTTGTCAACAGTGATTGTTGAGGATGGGCTACTTTGGTTAAAAACTGTTGAGGTTGTAGTGGATGAGCTTTAACAGCTGTTTTGAACATCTGCTGCTCTTCCCATTGAAGCAGACTTTTGTTGAGGAATGATGACTTCATATCCATAGTCTGATGAAGGATTTTCTGATGGACCTGCATTGTTAGTCTTGACAGCAACACTTTCAAATGTGAATTTATCAAGATCAAATAATTCTGCAGGGTTTCCTGGGATTTTCATTGATGAAAGTTCATTGAACTTTACATTCAAAGTCTCTTCCACTGTCTTAGTCCTTGTGTTAAACACTTTGTAGGCCTTAGCAGTGGTTTAGTATCCCAGATGATAACCCCAATCAATTTTGGCTGCAAACTTTGAGATAGAATCTTTTAAGTTTAAAATGAAACATGGGCAGCCAAAAACTTTGAAATGTGAAATCAATGGCTTTATTTTATACAGCAGTTCATAAGCAGTCTTTTGATGTCTAGTGTTGATTAAAAATCTGTTCTGGACATAGCAAGCAGTGTTTACTGCCTCTGCCCAGAAAGTTAATGGCAAACCTGAATCAGCAAGCATGGTTCTGGCAGCCTCAATCAAAGTCCTGTTCTTTCTCTCAACAACCCCATTTTGCTCTGGTGTTCTTGGAATGCTGTACTGCCTTACAATTCCTTTTGACACACAGAAATCATCTAACTCCTTATTTCTGAACTCTGTTCCATTGTCACTCCTAAAGATTTTTACTGGAAGCTCAAACTGCTTTTCAACCTGTGTAACACAGTCTTGCAGAATGCCTGCAGTCTCATCTTTGGAATGTAAAAAAGTAAGTCCATGTAAACCTAGAAAAGTCATCAACAATAACCAAACAATATCTTTTCTTCCTAAGACTCATGACTTTAACTGGGCCAAACAAATCCATGTGAAGCATTTGCAAGCACTTGGTTTGAGGCAGCTGAGAACAGACAGGCATCAGTCCTGGGGCTCTCTTTTGACATATCCACTACATAAACATTGCCACTCCTTTGAGCAACAAGTTGGGTTTTTCCATTTTTTATTATTTCTTCAATCTTTTCATCCATTTCTGGTCCAACAATCCTACAACACTCCTTTGTAAAGAATGAGCCATAGCCTTTATCACTCATTTGTGAGACACTTAGGAGGTTGAATTTTAGATTGTCTATTAGATTGACATTTTTAAACTTAACATTACCAGACTGAACTGTACCAGACCCCATAACCTTCCCTTTACTATTATTACCAAAAGATATATCACCTCCCTCCATGAGTTTTGAAATCCTTGAGTAGGCCTCTACATCCTGTCATGTGCCTGAAGCCTCCACTATCTACATACCAAAGACTATCTAAGCATGCAGAAGCTCCCTGCACATCAAGTAAAAGGTTAGTTCAATAGGGTCTCCAAAGCCAATAAGGCTTTGGATGGGGTCTCAACAGTGTCTAGGGTAAGTTCAGGTGGATGGACAGTGGTTAGCTCAGGGGTTTGGACAATTTTGGAACTGTTTTTCTCTAACCACTATTTGGGGTCTTGCCCGATTATCTGCTGATACCCAAAAGGATGCATGTTCACTCTTGGTTTAGAAGGCTTTTTGTAAACCTCATAAACATGTGGGATCCTTTTGTATGGTGGTTGTCCTTTACCTCTTCGGTATTAGTTGGCAGGGGGTGCATCAGTCACCTGAACATCTCTTTTAACAGAGGTTTGGTTCAGCTGTTTTGTAACAGCTATTTGAACTGGCACAAACAGTGGTTGATTCTTGGTGAATTTGACAGATAGGTTTGATGAACTCAAGGATGTTTTTGCAGTGTACTCATTCTTTTTTACATCAAAGGATTTGAGATACACACATTCCTGAGTTTTGTGGTTTGATTTACCACAGATGGTGCAGCTCTCAGCAGGTACAATAACACTTGTTTTGTTGATATCATATGCTTTTAGATAAAAAACAGTCTTTTGTTAGATGATTCTTCTTTTCACAGAAATCACAAAACAGGTTTTTAACTTTTTCTCTTCTTTTCTTCTTCTCAGACTCCTTTGCAACAGAGTTTTGAACTACTGTTGGGATGTCTTTAAGAGGAATCACCTTTGCTTTAGGAGCTTTTACACCATCAGTGGTTGTGAAGTCCATGGGCTTGAAGTTTTCAAGAATGTCACACTCATCAGACCATGTGGGTTTAAATTGGTACTTCTCAAGTTCCTCAAAAGTTGAGGACCCCACAGATCTTTCCAGAGTGATTTTGTTACCAAGTTTGTCAGTTATTTTAACTTCTTGGCCATTCTTGTTGGTTGGGATGATTTCCACTGAACCAGGTTGATTTGCAGCATTGTTTTCAACTTGGTCGTTTTTTTCTAAACCCAATCCCAAATTTTACATTACTATCAAGCTGTTTTTCAAGCATAATCTGATAACCTTTACAGGATTCCACCCATTTTTCACAAGTAATTTGGGTGGATTCCAACTCCTTTTTGCAAACCTGATATTTTTCTATCACTGTTTGGAGTTGGTCCTTGGTTATGCTATGCTCTTGTTTGATGCTGCAAATTTCACTTTCCTTTTCATTCAACTTGTTTTTCAGTTCTTTTAATGACTTTTCAAATTGAACTTCAAAAGTTAACAACCTATCCCTAAGGTTTTCATTCACCTTTTTAATTTTAGCAAATGCTATGATGCATTTGTCTGAACACAAGTTTTGAAGAACTTGAGGTGATACCTTGGATGCAGCCATCATTGCACAATCACATGGATGATCATTTTCTTCATCAGCTCTCTCTTCCTTTTCACCTTCTTTCTTTTCTTTTTCTTCTTCTTCTTTAGACCAGGGGTCTGACAATGGTTCCAACAGGGGTTTTGAACTTTCTCCCAGCAGTACTTCATCAGCAACAGCAGTAACCACTACTTCAGCAATTTTGTCCACTGTTTCAGCCCTTGACTGTTCTTCTTCAGCTTCCAACCCCTCTTGAATGGTCTCCAAAGCTACAAAACAAACATCATTACCAGAAGCAGTGCTTTGAGCATACAGTGCAAAATTTTTATCTCCTAACTCCTCAGGTAAACTGCTCCAGTCAACCAGCCCATGTGTGAAAAAGCTTTGTTGGTCTGGTTGAACCACTGTTGGTGCAGTTTGTTGAGGTGCAACTTGTTGCACCTGAACCTGGGGAGCAGGGGGTTTGAACATACTGAATTTGGGGAACAGTGGTTTGAACATAATGCACAGGAGCAGGGGTTGCAACATGTGCACAGTGAGCAGTGTTAACATGTGCTGCAGGGGTATATTGGGCATAGTGCACAGTGCTTTGGTTTTGTGGTGTAGGATTTGAGCTGGGATGAGTAATAATTGGACCAGTGGTTTGACTCCTGCATTCCCTAGCAAAATGACCTGGCCTATTGCACTTATAGCACTTGATTTTGGACTTATCCAACCCCACTTTAAGATTCCCATGTAACCCTAGGAATTTTCTCCCTGTCCTTTTGTAAAATTTGCTAGTTCTTACACTTAACAATGCCAATTGATGCAAAATATCCATTTCTTCAAGGTCAGTTGGATCAAAATGCTGTAAGTCATTGAGTTCAAAACACAGATTATCAGAGATCTGGCTTTCTCCATTTGCTGTGAAAGCAAAGTTTGATGCGTGAGGATCAGAGTTGAAGTTTGCACCAGCAGTTATGTCAATAAAATGATCATAACTCTGATCCTTACTGTTGCCAGACTCTTCCTGACCCAGAAGAGCTGTGTTGCCAAATGTGTAGTCATCTGCAACTTTGCCAGACTCTTGCAACTTCTTTTTCTGGTTTAACTCCCTTTCATAGGTCAGGAGTCTACCATGAAGTTGGGTCAGTGTCAGATCTTTGAACTCAACAGATTTTCTGGTCACAAATGCAATGGTGTCCCATTTATCAGGAAGTGATCTTAATAACCTGCTTTTAACAAGTTTTAGTTCACTTATGAGACAGCTGAATCGCTCAAACTGCTGTGTTAATGTTTCACCCTTAACGTGACAAAAGGTTTCATACTGTTGGTTCAAAATTTCCCTGTTGTTTTCAATAACTTCTTCAGTTCCCCCAAACCGTTCCTTCAATGCATCCCATAATTCCTTGGCACTGTTACAGTGTAACAGTCCAGCATAGATTTCATTGGGTAATGCAGAAGCAACGATGCTAAATGCCTTGGCATCCAATTCAAATTTCTGAAAGTCCAATTTAGTATAGTTTTCAACCTTCTTAGGTTCATACTTTCCTGGATCCTCAGCACTCTGCACCATTGGAACATGTGGTCCAAAGATAACCGACTGTTGAGCAAGGATGTATCCCATCCTTCTCTGCTAGATGTTGTACTCATTTCGTTTCAACATGGGTGGTTTGAAGAGAGATCCGATGTTGTTGTTCATATCTTGTGATTGTGACGTCATCCTGGTTGTTTTACAGGCACTGGTTAATCAACTTTGAACGTAATTAACCCTTACTCTATTTTTCAACGAAACGAACAATTTAACAGTATCAACGATTATGAGCTGAACTATTTATGTCAAAATGACCGTTAGATCAAATTTGACTGTCCGAGCTCTGATACCAATTGTTAGGATCTGAGTTTCTTATGATTGTGTTTTTGTTTGAGAATTAAAGAAGATGAACAAGTAATTGCAGCGGAAACTAAATGAAAACAAACTTTCACACACAATCAAATAGGAGAATTGCTTTCAACACACATGATTTAACATTGGACCGAATGAATGAATTTATTTCAAACTTCAATTACAACTTGCATGCATGTATTACAAACACCCCTCAGCCTGAGCTCACAATGAATTGTTCATGCAGGAAGACAAGTGATGGAAGAGCTCATAGAACAGTACAAGGTATTGTTCTATTTATAGGCACGAGCAAACCACTGAAGCATCTTGGTTGACGTCACCATGAAAGTGACAACTAACCTCCTAACAACCTGTAACTACTCATCTAATACACCTATTGCTATCAAACTACTGATTACATTACAATACAAAGGAATAGACTAAACTACTGCTTTCTCCTTCCACTGTTGTGACTCCAGCAGTACTTTATGTCTTCAGCAGTGCTTGACCTAGATCAGTAGATTGAGCAACAGGACTTTAGTCTTCATCAGTCTTTAGGCTTGATCAGTTGTTGTAGTAGAACAGTTGTTGTAAAGGATCAGTGGATGAAGGTCATCAGTTGTTAGAAACACTTTCAAGGGGAAAGTTTGAGTACAACATCTGCTTATTTTGGATCCACTACTCTGATCTAGTTTTGGCTTTAATCAACTGTTCCTTTGGTAGGGTTCAATCCCAACACCTAATACTGGTCGGCTTGATCATTGTTAATGAATGTCATTCGTTATCTAAATACATCCAACAAGTTCATTCACATTATCGAAATCGTTTATGTTTAATATAAACCATAGTATTCGTTTTTGAAATCATCGTTAAAAGCATCAAAATCGTTTAATACATATGAATCACCCCAAAACAATCGAAAATAGTAAAATAGGGGAACTATGTATTCATATTGAAGTGCAAAGTATCCTTGACTAAATGAACTTATCAAAGCTCGGGAAAATCAAGGAAATCAAGTGGTACCTAGTAATCAGATCGCTAGTTAATAAATCGACACCTAAATCGGAAGCTCGGATACAATGAGGTCTCGTAAACCATATGAATGTTGGAACTCATGTGATATGGTTTAACAAAGCATACATTCTAAATCAGAACCTATCCTAAGTGCTTACGACCCGTTACGACCCATTAAGGTAGCTTACGCTACTTTAACGCGTTGTTCGCGCAAATGCGCGTTCGAGACGCCTAATAGTCCTATGAAAAGTATTATATGCCCTAACATGTTTAAATATATTGCATAATCAGTTTAAGTGACAAAATTTAAGTTACATATGCTTAAAATCAAATTATGCATGAAAAGGGCATTTTGGTCATTTTCCTAAGGCATATAAACTACCTATCATACAACTAATTAAACTAAGTGACCATAAGGTATAAGCTCGGAAGGTTATTCCCTATACAACTATGGTCATAAAACATGCTTGGTCGGATCCTAACGATCGACCAAACGGGTCGGGTTCGAAAGTCTAAGCGGTTGTCAAGACCGCTTGACTTACGACCCTAAATAAGCACTAGACTAAAAGTGGCGAGTTAAACATGTTAAAACATGTTTAACTAAGTTAGAAAACAAGTTTGATATCAAAACAAAGTGTTTTGATACCCGAAAATAGCTTCGTCGCAAAATACGCATAAACACGTATTTTGACCGAAACTTTAACTCGTCACTTCGACTAATCGACGTGGTAATCAGTAGGTATAGTCACATGGGGCTATAACCATCGTGATTACGCTCACGTTGCAAAGTTCGATTGAACTTTGACTTGACCAATTCATGGTTAAAGCAGAAAGTCAAACACCGTTTGACTTTCATGCTTGAAAAGCATAAACAAGCATGAAAGAAGCTTACAAAAGGTCCAAGCTAGGATTAAGAACAAAGAACAACTCAGGTATGAAGCCTTCAACTAGAGAGCTTCAACTTGGAGCAGTTTTTGAGGTGAATAAGCAAAGAATCAAGTGAAAAAACCAAGTTATTTATAGAAAGTTTTGATCATCAAGATCATTCCAAGTGTTATGAGGCTCAATCTTGACCTTACACGTGTTAATCTATGATTGGGCAACTTGCAAAACAGGCAAACGAGTTCATAGAATTGAAACACCAAGGATTAGAAGCAGTTTGAGCAGGCTGTTTGCTGTAATCTGGTATTTTTGGAAATGGGCTCTGTCTCGTGGCATGCCAGGATGACCTGGTTCTGGCGCGTGGCGCGAGCGAGGTCAGTTCCAAGTTTCAGGTTTTGGCGAAACAGGTCCCTGCATGCTTAAAACTTGATTTTCGACACGTTTAAGCCACGTTAATCCCATTTCAAGACTCTAAAATGATGTTAAAGCATAGGGAACATAAAATATGCTTGAAAACATCTCGTATGTTGATTCATTTGGTTGTACGGTCACGTTATTCGGTTAATTACGACGAAAACTCGAATGGACGCAAAAATGATCCAAATTACACGACGAATGGTATTTTTACATTCCAATCTCTAAAATAAAATATTTTAATGATTACAAAAATTTTTGGAAGTCCGGATATGTTCAGAACGTAAGTTATGCGCGTAAATGCAAACTTATGCACTTTTTGACGCTTTTAGTCCCTATTGATCAAATAAGTTTATTTTCGCATACCGAACCCCTCAACGCCTATTTATAAGCTATGTAAAGATTATTTAGGGTTTGTTTAGCTTATAATCAAGTTCCGGAATGTTCGTTACAGTACGAATCGGTATACTCTCGTAGTTTGACACAAATAGTCCCTGCGATCGAATAAACTTGTTTTCGACACACCAAACCCTCCAAAACTTATTTCCAAGTTATGTTTAGGTTATTTAAGGTATGTTAAGTCTATGTCACTATTCTGGAGTGTTTGTCACATTAAACTGATTAATGTTTATGTATCAGTTTGCGTATAACTTTCTAGAAAGCGATTCAAAGGTTGAAATCGAACTAGAATCAAATCGTAAAATCATCAAACACAAATACACATATATTAACACCAAAACACATCGTTTTATTGATAATTGATATTGTTTTACATCGTTCATCATTTACAAAGCACTGTTGTCACGTGCTAGGTCAAAATACGAAGCAAAAATATCTTTGAAAACCATGTGCTAGGTATGCTCTGTTAATATACGAAGAAAAAATGTCTTTGAAAACCATGTGCTAGGTATGCTACGTCAACATACGAAGCAAAAATGTCTTTGAAAACCTTGTGCTAGATATGCTAGGTCAACATACGAAGCAAAAATGTCTTTCAAATCATGTACTATATGTACTAGGTAAACAAACCATGTATAATTTCATGAAAACAAGAAAGTAGTGATAGGCACATATGATTCACCCCAAAACATTTGAAAATGTAAAAGAGGGGACTGTGTACTCACTTGGGATTGCGTATAACTCTTGTTCAAATGATCAAACAAAGCTCAAGAGATCAAGGATTCAAGTGTGTGTTAATATCGGATAACTATGTTAGTGTGTCGGGACTTTAATCGGAGGATTGGATAGAATGAATTCTTATAAAATAAACGAGTGTTGGAACTCATATGATATGGTTTACTAAAATTAACATTCTGATTTGGAAAGGATCCAAAGTGCTTTTGACCCGTTATGACTCGTTAAGGTAGTTTACGCTACTTTAACGGCTCATTAGCGTAATTATATGATCGGATGATTAAATACGTCCTATGATAAGTCTTATATGCGAAAACATGTTTACAACATCAGTTTAGATGTTAAAACTTTGGTTACATATGCTTAAAATCAATTAATGCGCAACAAAGTTGTTTTGGTCATTTTTAAAGAACATAAAAGCGACTTATCATAAAACTAATCAAACCTTATGACCATAAGGTATAACGTCAGTAGGTTATTCCCTATACAACTATGGTCACAAAAATATGCTTGTTCGAATCCTAAGATCGACCAAAGCGGTGGTTAAAACCGCTTGACTTACGACCCTTATAAAGACACTAAACTAGAAATAAAGAGTTAGACATGTTGGAACATGTCTAACTAAGTTATAAAACTGATTTGGTGTCAGAACTTTAAGTTTAAGAACCCAAAAATAGTTTCGTCGTAAAATGCACATTATGCGCATCTTTGACTTTAAAACTATGACTCGTCATTTCACCTAGTAAACGTGGTAATCAGAAGGTGCAATCGCAAGGGATTATAACCTTCGTGATTACGATTAAGTTTCAAAGTTCAATTAAACTTTGACTTGACTAAAAATGGTCAGAACCGAAAGTCAAACTGCTTGACTTTTAGCTCAAAATAACTAAAATAAATTAAATGGACTAAGAAGAGTACTTACTTGTGTTGAAGAACCCTTTAAGAACTCAGTTAGGAGGCCTTCAAAGCTGGAAGCAAGCTCCAAGAAAGTGGGTAAGAGAATTATGAAATGAGTAAGTTGGAAGTGAAAGTTTGATGGCTATTTATAGTGGTTTGGAGGCTCTTGGATCATGCCATGTGTCTCATGAGGTGTAAGGATTAGAGGATGTTGCTAACACTTGTCACAAGATGGAACAAAACTAGAAATTTCATGGACTTGGGGTGCAAGCAAAGAAACAAGGGGCTGCACAATTCTACTGTCTGGGCACACCTTACGAACCGTAAGGGATGTCCATATGGTCCGCAAAGCATCTTGGGGGCCAAGTTTTGTCTTTTGGCAGATTTGGCCCCTAGACTTGTTTTATCGCGTTTTGTCACTCTTAACCCCTTTGAACCCAATATTTAGGTTATATAAAGGAGTTAGGGCATAAGTAACTTGGACTTTTTCCGGAAAATTTGTGGTTTTCAGTTCGTTCGGTTGTACGGTTACGCGTTTCGTAAATAAAGTTTAAAACTTTATCGAAAACGAAAATGACCGAAATTTTGCAACGATTGCCATTTTTGCATTCTTACCAATAAAATACAAGATTTTATGGAATAAAAATGTCCGGATTTGTATAACGATTGATAATTATACATTCTCGCAAATAAAACACAAGATTTTATTGATTACGAAAATGTTCGGAATCGTACAACGATTAAAATTGTGCAAATGTCGCAATTTCCCCTACTTTAGGAAATTTCGTCCCGAAATTTAATTAGAGGGAACTTGTGAGAATAGATGTGGATATTTTGCCTTCATTTGATCCTCTCGTTCCCAAGTAAATTTTGGGCCACGTTTGGATTCCCAGCGAACTTTGATAATTGGTATGCGTTTGCGTTTGAGCTTCTTGACTTCGCGGTCCAATATTTCCACAGGTTTCTCGACAAAGTGCATCATGTTATCAACATGAATTTCATCAAGAGGGATGTGGATGTTTTCATTAGCCAAACAGTTTTTCAAATTGGACTTGTGGAAAGTTGGATGAACATTTCCAAGTTTAGGAGGCAGCTCAAGTTTGTAGGTTACCTTTCTGATCCTCTCAATGATCTTAAATGGTCCCATATATCGAGGTGAAAGTTTTCCTTTCTTTCTAAATCTAATCACACCTTTCCAAGGGGATACCTTGAGAAGGACGTGATCACCGACTTGGAATTCTAAGGGCTTGAGTCGTTTATCCGCATAACTTTTTTGATGACTTCTAGCTGTCAAGAGGTTATCTCGAATTTTCTTGACTTTGTCTGTAGTCTCTAGAGTGAGTTTAGGTCCGGTGAGCTAAGCTTCACCAACCTCATTCCAGCAGACCGGTGAACGACATTTTCGACCGTATAGAGATTCGAAAGTTGTCGTGTTGATGTTGGCGTGATAACTATTGTTGTAGGAGAATTCGATCAATGGTAGATGCGAATCCCAACTACCACCAAAATCGATCACACAAGCTCTAAGCATATCCTCCAGTGTTTGGATTGTTCTTTCAGATTGCCCATCCGTTTGAGGATGATAAGCTGTGCTCAAATTGAGTTTGGTTCCCATGGCAGTTATTTTGTTACCAAGTTTGTCAGTTATTTTAACTTCTCGGCCATTATTGTTGGTTGGGATGATTTCCACTGAACCAGCTTGATTTGCAGCATTGTTTTCAACTTGGTCATTTTTTCTAAACCCAATCCCAAATTTTACATTACTATCAAGCTGTTTTTCAAGCATAATCTCATAACCTTTACAGGATTCCACCCATTTTTCACAAGTAATTTGGGTGGATTCCAACTCCTTTTTGCAAACCTAATATTTTTCTATCATTGTTTGGAGTTGGTCCTTGGTTATGCTATGCTCTTGTTTGATGCTGCAAATTTCACTTTCCTTTTCATTCAACTTGTTTTTAAGTTCTTTCAATGACTTTTCAAATTGAACTTCAGAAGTTAACAACCTATCCCTAAGGTTTTCATTCACCTTTTTAATGTTAGCAAATGCTATGATGCATTTGTCTGAACACAAGTTTTGAAGAACTTGAGGTGATACCTTGGATGCAACCATCATTGCACAATCACATGGATGATCATTTTCTTCATCAGCTCTCTCTTCCTTTTCACCTTCTTTCTTTTCTTTTTCTTCTTCTTCTTTGGACCAGGGGTTTGACAATGGTTCCAACAGGGGTTTTGAACTTTCTCCCAGCAGTACTTCATCAGCAACAGTAGTAACCACTGCTTCAGCAATTTTGTCCACTGTTTCAGCCCTTGACTGTTCTTCTTCAGCTTCCAACCCCTCTTGTATTGTCTCCAAAGCTACAAAACAAACATCATTACCAGAAGCAGTGCTTTGAGCATACAGTGCAAAATTTTCATCTCCTAACTCCTCAGGTAAACTGCTCCAGTCAACCAGCCCTTGTGTGAAAAAGCTTTGTTGGTCTGGTTGAACCATTGTTGGTGCAGTTTGTTGAGGTGCAACTTGTTGCACCTGAACCTAGGGAGCAGGGGTTTGAACATACTGAATTTGGGGAACAGTGGTTTAATCATAATGCACAGGAGTAGGGGTTGCAACATGTGCACAATGAGAAGTGTTAACATGTGCTGCAGGGGTATATTGGGCATAGTGCACAGTGCTTTGGTTTTGTGGTCTAGGGTTTGAGCTGGGATGAGTAATAATTGGACCAGTGGTTTGACTCCTGCATTCCCTAGCAAAATGACCTAGCCTATTGCACTTATAGCACTTGATTTTGGACTTATCCAACCCCACTTTAAGATTCCTATGTAACCCTGGGAATTTTCTCCCTGTCCTGTTGTAAAATTTGCTAGTTCTTACACTTAGCAATGCCAATTGATGAAAAATATCCATTTCTTCAAGGTCAGTTGGATCAAAATGCTGTAAGTCATTGAGTTCAAAACACAGATTATCAGAGATCTGGCTTTCTCCATTTACTGTGAAAGCAAAGTTTGATGAGTGAGGATCAGAGTTGAAGTTTGCACCAGCAGTTATGTCAATAAAATGATCATAACTCTGATCCTTGCTGTTGCAAGACTCTTCCTAACCCAGAAGAGCTGTGTTGCCAAATGTGTAGTCATCTGCAACTTTGCCAGACTCTTGCAACTTCTTTTTCTAGTTTAACTCCCTTTCATAGGTCAGGAGTCTACCATGAAGTTGGGTCAGTGTCAGATCTTTGAACTCAACAGAGTTTCTGGTCACAAATGCAATGGTGTCCCATTTATCAGGAAGTGATCTTAAAAACCTGCTATTAACGGTTGATTTTGGAAATTCAGTTTTAACAAGTTTTATTTCACTTATGAGACAGCTGAATCACTCAAACTACTGTGTTAATGTTTCACCCTTAACGTGACAAAAGGTTTCATACTGTTGGTTCAAAATTTCCCTGTTGTTTTCAATAACTTCTTCATTTCCCCCAAACTGTTCCTTCAATGCATCCCATAATTCCTTGGCACTGTTACAGTGTAACAGTCCAGCATAGATTTCATTGGGTAATGCAGAAGCAACGATGCTAAATGCCTTGGCATCCAATTCAAATTTCTGAAAGTCTAGTTCAGTATAGTTTTCAACCTTCTTAGGTTCATACTTTCCTGGATCCTCAGCACTCGGCACCATTGGAACATGTGGTCCAAAGATAACCGACTTCCAACATCCGGTATTCTGTTGAGCAAGGATGTATCCCATCCTTCTCTGCCAGATGTTGTACTCATTTCGTTTCAACATGGGTGGTTTGAAGAGAGATCCGATGTTGTTGTTCATATCTTGTGATTGTGACGTCATCCTGGTTGTTTTACAGGCACTGGTTAACCCACTTTGATCGTAATTAACCCTTACTCTGTTTTTCAACGAAACGAATAATTTAACAGTATCAACGATTATGAGCTGAACTATTTATGTCAAAATGACCGTTAGATCAAATTTGACTGTCCGAGCTCTGATACCAATTGTTAGGATCTGAGATTCTTATGATATTGTTTTTGTTTGAGAATTAAAGAAGATGAACAAGTAATTGCAGCGGAAACTAAATGAAAACAAACTTTCACACACAATCAAGTAGGAGAATTGCTTTCAACACACATGATTTAACATTGAACCGAATGATTGAATTTATTTCAAACTTCAATTACAACTTGCATGCATGTATTACAAACTCCCCCTCAGCATGAGCTCACAATGAATTGTTCGTGCAGGAAGACAAGTGATGGAATAGCTCATAGAACAGTACAAGGTACTGTTCTATTTATAGGCACGAGCAAACCACTGAAGCATCTTGGCTGACGTCACCATGAAAGTGACATCTAACCTCCTAACAACCTGTAACTACTGATCTAATACAACTACTGCTATCAAACTACTGATTACATTACAATACAAAGGAATAGACTAAACTACTGCTTTCTCCTTCCACTGTTGTGACTCCAGCAGTACTTTATGTCTTCAGCAGTGCTTGACCCAGATCAGTAGATTGAGCAACAGGACTTTAGTCTTCATCAGTCTTTAGGCTTGATCAGTTGTTGTAGTAGAACAGTTGTTGTAAAGGATCAGTGGATGAAGGTCATCAGT
Organism: Helianthus tuberosus; assembly: GCA_030545235.1. Taxonomy (NCBI): domain Eukaryota; kingdom Viridiplantae; phylum Streptophyta; class Magnoliopsida; order Asterales; family Asteraceae; genus Helianthus; species Helianthus tuberosus. The sequence goes on along the minus strand of JARYGA010057191.1, from coordinate 55,049 downwards.
TGTTAGAAACACTTTCAAGGGGAAAGTTTGAGTACAGCATCTGCATATTTTGGATCCACTACTCTGATCCAGTTTTGGCTTTAATCAACTGTTCCTTTGGTAGGGTTCAATCCCAACACCTAATATTGGTCGGCTTGATCATTGTTAATGAATGTCATTCGTTAAGTAAATACATCCAACAAGTTCATTCACATTATCGAAATCGTCTATGTTTAATATAAACCATAGTATTCGTTTTTGTAATCATCGTTAAAAGCATCGAAATCATTTAACACATATGAATCACCCCAAAACAATCGAAAACAGTACAATAGGGGAACTATGTACTCACATTGAAGTGCAAAGTATCCTTGACTAAATTAACTTAGCAAAGCTCGGGCAAATCAAGGAAATCAAGTGGTACCAAGTAATCGGATCGCTAGTTAATAAATCGACACCTAAATCGGAAGATCGGATACAATGAGGTCTCGTATACCATATGAATGTTGGAACTCATGTGATATGGTTTATCAAAGCATACATTCTAAATCGAAACCTATCCTAAGTGCTTACGACCCATTACCATTAAGGTAGCTTACGCTACTTTAACGCGTCGTTCGCGTAAATGCGCGTTCGAGACGCCTAATTAGTCCTATGACAAGTATTATATGCCCTAACATGTTTAAATATGTTGCATAATCAGTTTAAGTGACAAAATTTAAGTTACATATGCTTAAAATCAAATTATGCATGAAAAGGGCATTTTGGTCATTTTCTTAAGGCATATAAACTACCTATCATACAACTAATTAAACTAAGTGACCATAAGGTATAAGCTCGGAAGGTTATTCCCTATACGACTATGGTAACAAAACATGCTTGGTCGGATCCTAACGATCGACCAAATGGGTCGGGTTGGAAAGTCTAAGCGGTTGTCAAGACCGCTTGACTTACGACCCTAAACAAGCACTAGACTAAAAGTGACGAGTTAAACATGTTAAAACATGTTTAACTAAGTTAGAAAACAAGTTTGATATCAAAACAAAGTGTTTTGATATCCGAAAATAGCTTCGTCACAAAATACGCATAAACACGTATTTTGACCGAAACTTTAACTCGTCACTTCGACTAATCGACGTGGTAATCAGTAGGTATAGTCACATGGGGCTATAACCATCGTGATTACGCTCACGTTGCAAAGTTTGATTGAACTTTGACTTGACCAATTCATGGTCAAAGTAGAAAGTCAAACACTGTTTGACTTTCATGCTTGAAAAGCATAAACAAGCATGAAAGAAGCTTACTAAAGGTCCAAGCTAGGATTAAGAACAAAGAACAACTCAGGTATGAAGCCTTCAACTAGAGAGCTTCAACTTGGAGCAATTTTTGAGGTGAATGAGCAAAGAATCAAGTGAAAAACCCAAGCTATTTATAGAAAGTTTGGATCATCAAGATCATTCCAAGTGTTATGAGGCTCAATCTTGACCTTACACGTGTTAATCTATGATTGGGCAACTTGCAAAACAGGCAAACGAGTTCATAGAATTGAAAAACCAAGGATTAGAAGCAGTTTGAGCAGGCTGTTTGCTGTAATCTGGTATTTCTGGAAATGGGCTCTGTCTCATGGCATGCCAGGATGACCTGGTTCTGGGGCGTGGCGTGGCACGAGGGAGGTCAGTTCCAAGTTTCAGGTTTTGGCGAAACAGGTCCCTGCATGCTTAAAACTTGATTTTCGACACGTTCCCCGTTAATCCCATTTCAAGGCTCTAAAATGATGTTAAAGCATAGGGAACATAAAATATGCTTGAAAAAATCTCGGATGTTGATTCGTTTGGTCTTACGGTCACGTTATTCGGTTAATTACGACGAAAACTCGAATGGACGCAAAAACGATCCAAATTACACGAAGAATGGTATTTTTGCATTCCTATCTCTAAAATAAAATATTTTAATGATTACAAAAATTTTTGGATGTCCGGATATGTTCAGAACGTAAGTTATGCGCATAAATGCAAACTTATGCACTTTTTGACGCTTTTAGTCCCTATTAATCAATTAAGTTTATTTTCGCATACCGAACCCCTCAAAGCCTATTTCTAAGCTATGTAAAGATTATTTAGGGTTTATTTAGCTTATGATCAAGTTCTGGAATGTTCGTTACAGTACGAATCGGTATACTCTCGCAGTTTGACACAAATAGTCCCTGCGATCGAATAAACTTGTTTTCGACACACCAAACCCTCCAAAACTTATTTCTAAGTTATGTTTAGGTTATTTAAGGTATGTTAAGTCTATGTCACTTTTCTGGAGTGTTTTTCGCGTTAAACTGATTAACAAATAGTCCCTGCGATCGAATAAACTTGTTTTCTAGAAAGCGATTCAAAGCTTGAAATCGAACTAGAATCAAATCGTAAAATCGTCAAACACAAATACACATATATTAACACCAAAACACATCGTTTTATTGATAATTGATATTTTTTTACATCGTTCATCGTTTACAAAGCACAGTTGTCACGTGCTAGGTCAAAATACGAAGCAAAAATGTCTTTGAAAACCATGTGCTAGGTATGTTACGTCAACATATGAAGCAAAAATGTCTTTGAAAACCATGTACTAGGTATGCTACGTCAACATACGAAGCAAAAATGTCTTTGAAAACCATGTGCTAGATATACTAGGTCAACATACGAAGCAAAAAATGTCTTTCAAATCAAGTACTATATGTACTAGGTAAACAAACCATGTATAATTTCATGAAAACAAGAAAGTAGTGATAGGCACATATGATTCACCCCAAAACATTTGAAAATGTAAAAGAGGGGACTGTGTACTCACTTGGGATTGCGTATAAGTCTTGTTCAAATGATCAAACATAGCTCAAGAGATCAAGGATTCAAGTGTGTGTTAATATCGGATAACTATGTTAGTGTGTCGGGACTTTAATCGGAGGATTGGATAGAATGAATTCTTATAAACTAAACGAGTGTTGGAACTCATATGATATGGTTTACTAAAATTAACATTCTGATTTGGAAAGGATCCAAAGTGCTTTTGACCCGTTATGACTCGTTAAGGTAGTGTAAGCTACTTTAACGGGTCATTAGTGTAATTATATGATCGGATGATTAAATACGTCCTATGATAGGTCTTATATGCCAAAACATGTTTACAACATTAGTTTAGATGTTAAAACTTTGGTTACATATGCTTAAAATCAATTTATGCGCAAAAAGGGTGTTTTGGTCATTTTTAAAGAACATAAAAGCGACTTATCATAAAACTAATCAAACCTTATGACCATAAGGTATAACCTCAGTAGGTTATTCCCTATACAACTATGGTCACAAAAATGTGCTTGGTCGAATCCTAAGATCGACCAAAGCGGTGGTCAAAACCGCTTGACTTACGACCCTTATAAAGGCACTAAACTAGAAATAAAGAGTTAGACATGTTGGAACATGTCTAACTAAGTTATAAAACTGATTTGGTGTCAGAACTTTATGTTTTAGAACCCGAAAATAGTTTCGTCGTAAAATGCACATTATGCGCATCTTTGACTTTTTATAATTAAAACTATGACTCGTCATTTCACCTAGTAAACGTGGTAATCAGAAGGTGCAATCGCAAGGGATTATAACCTTCGTGATTACGATTAAGTTTCAAAGTTCAACTAAACTTTGACTTGACTAAAAATGGCCAGAACCAAAAGTCACTCTGCTTGACTTTTAGCTCAAAATAGCTAAAATAAATTAAATGGACTAAGAAGAGTACTTACTTGTGTTGAAGAACCCTTTAAGAACTCAGTTAGGAGGCCTCCAAAGCTGGAAGCAAGCTCCAAGAAAGTGGGGAAGAGAATTATGAAATGAGTAAGTTGGAAGTGAAAGTTTGATGGCTATTTATAGTTGTTTGGAGGCTCTTGGATCATGCCATGTGTCTCATGAGGTGTAAGGAGTAGAGGATGTTGCTAACACTTGTCACAAGATGGAACAAAGTTAGAAATTTCGTGGACTTGGGGTGCAAGCAAAGAAACAAGGGGCTGCACAATTCTGCTGTCTGGGCACACCTTACGGACCATAAGGGATGTCCATATGGCCCGCAAAGCATCTTGGGGGACAAGTTTTGTCTTTTGTAGATTTGGCCCCTATACTTGTTTTATCGCGTTTTGTCACTTTTAACGTCACTTTTAATCCCTTTGAACCCAATATTTAGGTTATATAAAGGTGTTATGGCATAAGTAACTTGGATTTTGTCCGGAAATGTCGTGGTTTTCGGTTCATTCAGTTGTACGGTTACGCGTTTCGTAAATAAAGTTTAAAACTTTATCAAAAACGAAAATGACCGAAATTTTGCAACGATTGGCATTTTTGCATTCTTACCAATAAAATACAAGATTTTATGGAATAAAAATGTACGGATTTGTATAATGATTGATAATTATACATTCTCGCAAATAAAACACAAGATTTTATTGATTATGAAAAGGTTCGGAATCGTACAACGATTGAAATTGTGCAAATGTCACAGTTTCCCCTACTTTAGGAAATTTCGTCCTGAAATTTAATTAGAGGGAACTTGTGAGAATAGATGTGGATATTTCGCCTTCATTTGATCCTCTCGTTCCCAAGTAAATTTTGGTCCACGTTTGGATTCCCAGCGAACTTTGACAATTGGTATGCGTTTGCGTTTGAGCTTCTTGACTTCGCGGTCCAATATTTCCACATGTTTCTCGACAAAGTGCATTATGTTATCAACATGAATTTCATCAAGAGGGATGTGGAGGTTTTCATTAGACAAACAGTTTTTCAAATTGGACACGTGGAAAGTTGGATGAACATTTCCAAGTTCAGGAGGCAGCTCAAGTTTGTAGGTTACCTTTCTGATCCTCTCAATGATCTTAAATGGTCCCATATATCGAGGTGCAAGTTTTCCTTTCTTCCTAAATCTAATCACACCTTTCTAAGCGGATACCTTGAGAAGGACATGATCACCGACTTGGAATTCTAAGGGCTTGCATCGTCTATCCGCATAACTTTTTTGACGACTTCTAGCTGTCAAGAGGTTATCGCGAAATTTCTTGACTTTGTTTGTAGTCTCTAGAGTGAGTTTATGTCCGGTGAGCTAAGCTTCACCAACCTCATTCCAGCAGACCGGTGAATGACATTTTCGACCGTATAGAGCTTCGAAAGTTCTCGTGTTGATGTTGGCGTGATAACTATGGTTGTAGGAGAATTCGATCAATGGTAGATGCGAATCCCAAATACCACCAAAATCGATCACACAAGCTCTAAGCATATCCTCCAGTGTTTGGATTGTTCTTTCAGATTGTTCATCCGTTTTAGGATGATAAGCTGTGCTCAAATTGAGTTTGGTTCCCATGGCAGATTGCATGGTTTTCCAAAAGTTAGATGAGAATCGAGCGTCACGGTCCGATATGATGTTCAAAGGAACACCATGTCGAGATACAATCTCATCTACGTAGATCTTGGCAAGTTTGTCAGCAACTAGATCCTTATGGATCGGCAAGAAGTTTGTTGACTTTGTTAGATGATCGAAGACTACCCAAATGGCATCATGACCTCTAGACGTGTGTGGTAGTTTGGCAATGAGATCTATAGCAATGTTTACCCATTTCCAAACCGGGATCTCTGGTTGTTCAAGCATGCCAGAATGATGTTGTTGTTCTGCCTTAACTTTAAGACAAGTTAGGCATTTAGACACATACATGGTAATGTCCTTCTTCATACCCGGCCACCAAAACTGGGTACAAAGGTCCTTGAACTTCTTGTCTGCACCAGGATGGATTGCATAACGGGACTTGTGAGCTTCGTTCATCAATAAGGTGTGGAGATTATCTTGACTTGGAACCCACAAACGGTTCATGTAGTAAAGTAATCCATTGTCCTTTGTTTCAAGTTGAGGCTCAAGATGATGTGGTAATTCCTTACCCATCATGCCTTGCGTAACACAAGTATGTTGAGATTGGGATATACGGGTTTGAATCTCAGATACAACATGAATACAATGAAGCTTGAAACGTTCCTTACGACTAAGTGCATCGGCTACGACATTCTCCTTACGAGGATGGTAGCGAAACTCGCAGTCATAGTCGTTTAGAAGTTCGACCCAACGTCGTTGTCTCATGTTCAGTTCTTTCTGATTAAAAATGTGTTGAAGACTTTTGTGGTCAGTGAAAACCACACTTTGTACCGTAAAGGTAATGTCTCCAAATTTTGAGAGCAAAAACTATAGTTCCTAACTCAAGATCATAAGCTGTGTAGTTCTTCTCATAGATTTTCAGCTATCTTGATGCATAGGCTATGACTTTGTCTCTTTGCATGAGAACACAGCCAAGGCCTAAATTTGATGCGTCACAATATACGACAAAGGCGTCGTTGCCATCAGGTAAAGACAAAATAGGAGCATCACAAAGTTTATGTTTCAAGGTATGAAAAGCTTCTTCTTGTTTGGGTCCCCCACTCAAAAGGTTTATTCTTTTGAGTTAAAGCAGTGAGGGGAACCGAAATCTTGGAAAGTTTGCGATAAAGCGGCGGTAATAACCCACGAGACCCAGAAATGAACGAACTTCGGTAGGAGTTGTAGGCGTACTCCAATCCCTAATCGCGCTGATTTTGGCGGGATCTACATGTATACCTTGTTCGTTGACAATAGGTCCCAAGAAATGAACTTCTTTAAGCCAAAATTCACACTTGGAGAACTTGGCAAAAAGATGTTCCTTCTTTAGGAGTTCCATCGTTAGATGGAGATGTTGTTCGTGGTCAGCTCGTGTCTTTGAATAGATCAAAATGTCATCAATAAAAACAATGATGAACTTGTCCAAATAAGGTTTATAAACCCTATTCATTAAGTCCATGAAGACGGCGAGAGCATTCGTCAAACTGAAGGGCATGACAGTGAACTCGTAGTGGACGTATCGTGTGCGAAAGGCAGTCGTGGGAATATCTTCTTCGAGTACACGAAGCTGATGATACCTAGAACGCAGATCAATCTTCGAAAGCAGGTAGCACCTTGTAGCTGATCAAAGAGATCATCAATGCGAGGTAGGGGATATCAATTTTTTATCATGAGTTTATTGAGCTCATGGTAATCATTACACATTTGGAAAGATCCATCTTTCTTTTTCACAAATAGGACTGGAGCGCCCCAAGGTGAAAAGCTTGGACGAATAAATCCTTTGTCAGATAACTCTTGAAGTTGTTTCGATAACTCTTGCATCTCAGACGGTGCAATACGGTATAGAGATTTGGCAATAAGGTTGGCACCAGGTAAAGGTCTATATGAAACTCAACTTGACGTGCTGGGGGTAAACCAGGTTGCTCTTCAGGATAATCCTGAACAACGGGGATGTCTTGAAGAGTCTTACCCTTGCCTTTCCCTCTAAGATATGTGCCAAGAAGGCCACATAGTTCTTTCATATGAATTTTTGGGCTTGGGTACATGTCATGAGTTTGAGGCTACTAGTGGGTTTCTCTCCACGAACGTCTAAGATCTCACCAGTCGAAAAAGGCACACGAACAATCTTGTCGAAACAAAACACCTCAGCATGGTGCTTAGTTAACCAATCCATTCCTACAATAATGTCAAAGCTCTCGAGTTGCATTGACGTGAGATCAATGGGAAAAAAATGGTCATTGAGGCTCAACTTTCAACTAGGAATGACAAAATCGATTACTAGGGGTTCAGTGCCAGCTATCTCTACTGTCAAGGGCTTTCCTAGTTTAGTTCTAGTCATTGAAAGCAAAGGTTCAAAGGCTAGTGATACAAAGCTTCTATCGGCACCCGAATAAAAAAGAACAGAAGTAGGATGGTTGTTAACAAAGAATGTACCATTCACCACTTCGTTGTTGGCACTAGCCTCGTTAGCATTGATATTGAATGCTAGTCCACGAGCTGGGTTTGCATTTGCCAACTTCTGGCAATTATTTCTGTACTGGGTAAGATCCCCACAGTTGTAGCATCACCCAGGTGGATAATGGGGTCATGCAGGGTTCGCTTGTTGTTGAACGGGGTTTTGAACTTATTGATTCGGGGCATGAGCAGAGCGAAAACTATTGGCCAAATGACCAGATCGTCCACAGTTAGTACAATGATGACACGGTAGATGGGGTTGGTGATGACTATTACACATGTTGCAAAAAAGTGCAGTACCGGCATATTGTCTCTTGGCGGGAGGTTTTGCAGGCTGGTTAGGAGGAGCTTGGTTGGGCTGTGTTGTGACAACTGTCAAATTGGCATACATCCGTACATTTATTAAATGACGATTAGTGCTTAATGACTGTGCTGATTTACAATTTATGACTGGAATTGCTTTCTGATTATCACATTATACTTACATGTGCATCACATACTGCAAATGACACATCATCATTACATGCAACCCATATTGACGTACATGATGCACAAAGCACAGTTAGCACAGTTAACGGATAAATCAGGAATATGCTGACGGGGTTCAGTACATAGACAGACAGTGTTTGGAGACCCAGCCAGTATGGGCCAGAGACAAGGTATTACACATTTACACTAATATGGTGCGTAGGGAAGTAAGGACCATAAAACTGCGTCACTAGGTGATTTTAAGTGCCGGAAAGTGCCTAAAACCCACATAAAGTGCAGAATTCTGCATATTTCAGCAAAATTCAGCAATTTAATGAGCTAAGTAACATGCAAAAATATGGAAAAATGGTCCTGTATGCTTTCCTAAGTGTCGGGAATCAAAAGTGTCACAAAATGGTACTTAAAGATCACTAAACAGAATAACTTGACACTTTAACGAACCGGTATCTAACCAAACAACCGGACACTACCCGAAACACCAAAATTATGCTAGAAGCATTATTTAATTATTTTTGAGCTAGTTATGATCCCCGAACACCCTAACACCCACTCAAATATCTAGTAAATAACACTTGTAACTAAACACTTGGATTTGAACCTTAAACTAACTTAATGGTTGGAAATTTACCATTTGACCCCCCCCCCTCTTAGGGATGGTCACATGGTGGCCCACCATAATCTTCCATGATCTTGCAAGATCCTATATAATCTTCTCTAGATATTGCTTAGATCTTCTCTAGATTCTCTAACTTATCATCACCACCCAACTATACCCCCCCCCCCTTGGAGTTACGGTTATGGAGGAGGCCCACCATCAAGATCCTACATGATCTCACTAGATATTACAAGATCTCTTTTGATTTTGCTTGGATTTGGGAAGATTCATTTAGATCTTGATACATTGGATATTAGATTATATAAACCCTTCCTCCTCATCCATCGCCAACATCAAAACTCCTCTCTTCCTCCCTCATAAGCTACGGCCACAACACACAACCACCCCCTCTCCATTTTCACTTCAAATCCTACCTTTCTAAAGTGATCTAGTGGTGTAAGGAGCTAAGTTAGGAAGCCTGGAGCTTTCGGAAGTTGAAGGACCCTCACCGTTTGCTTTTATCCATTTCATTTATCCTCTTGAATCATCCCTAGCCTTGAGCTAGTGGTAAGAACTTCATACACACCATTGTTCATCTTATACTTATGGTTAAAAGAAAATTCATGTTGATTATTATGAAGAACACTAGAGAATAAGAACATAATCCTTCACATAAAGCTTAAAACCATAAGAATACATATTGTTTAGTGTTGTTTTACTACTTGATGATTGATTGTTTGTGTTTACGATGTTAGACATCATATGAAACCTACTAGATTGTGATTAAACACATGATCTAGTAAGTTAAAGTGATGATCTTATGAAAGACCAAGATGATCATACTTTATGAAGACATGAACTTGAATAATAAAATTTGTTTTCATATGTGATGATGATTTAAACACAATACAAGTCTTGTAAATGGATGACTTCAAGAAATATTTTCTCAAGAAACTAAAGTTATACACAAGATTTACATAATCATGGATTTTAAAGAAAGTAACTATGTTTTGGTGGTGAATCAAATATAGAAATACGTTGTTAACAAGAAAAATACAAGAAGTTTGATTTTTGGAAAAATCACCATACAAATTGTAAAGTACTAAATTTTACAAGAATAAGATTTACAAACAAATAACCATATTTTTAAGGGTGACAAGGCCTACTTAACCACATAGTAAGTTACTACAAGTTTATATAAAAGTTCAAGTTCGTGTTGTTGCATAAATTTCATGATTTTGGCACTTGGGAAGTGTTGATTGTTTATGATGATTTTGAAAAGAAAATGATATGCTTTAATAGCATGGACACCTCCATTTTTAGGGGAAACTATGGCAAAATTTTCTAAAAATACAAACACTTAGAAAAATATTTGCTAAACAAGTATTTACAAGTGAGTTTTAACTATGGTTTTCAATACAAACTTTGCCATAGATTTTGTTACAAACATATAAGTATTGGAGGTTGGTTTTTGTAAATAAAAATAACTAAATATGTATTTGGAGGATATATATTTAGAAGACACATTGTGTGTGATTATTTGTGAAATAGTTATATTATTTTAGGGTAAAATAATATAACCTAACAAAGTACCATGAAATTTACTATCCAAAATGTTACCAAAAATCACAAGGAATAAATATATAAGTTACACACATAATATTGTGGAGCCGATCAATAGAATGTAACTTACAAATATTCCGGAAAATACATTTATGAGTATATTTTTGGTAAATATTATTTTGGATACAAAAGAAATGAAAATATGATTTTTATTATTATTACAAAGTATATCATATTTTCGGCAAGGAGAAAATATATTGTTTTTGAGAAGTAAAAATATATTTTCCTAGAGTTTTTAGAAGATGTGTGATTTTTGGGAAAAATATACGTTTTCTTGGATAAACTTGAAATACATTTGGGATGAAATAAGTTTATATATATTTTCTAAATGAGACTTGAAAATATATTGTTTTGGAAATATATATGGGATATTTATTAAGTAAATACGTACACACCGGAATACGACGCCAATACATGGCAAGATATACAAATACAAGAATACGGATATACATGTATGAGATACCCCCATCCTTGGGAAGGAAATACGAGTATAAATACTTGAGAAGTATTATTACGAAATATTGTTTAACAATTATTCCGAAACTAAATAAATATAATTTAAGTTAAAATAATTATTATTTTAACAAATAATTATATGCTTGGAATAATAACGAAGACACTTTAAAAAGTAACACAAAGGCACTAATTAATACCAAGTCAAGGCACGACCCGCTCGTCTAATGGACCGTAGTACGCATGTAGGTAATCGTGCGTTCTAGAGGAAGCTTTGAGTTACATCGGATACAAGGAACGCAAAACAGTGAGTTCATGTCCCCCTTTTCGTTTTAACTGTTTTCAGTTTTATACTTCGGGGGTGAAATACATGTTACAATTCTTACAAACGCTTTATACATGGTATGGTTAGCTAAGGAGGGTTACTGCTAGATCATGTGAAGGGTGGGTATAACACTTAAGGCCATTAATCCTCGTCGTGGGACCGAGGGACATGAGTGATAGATCTATTTGGGTGTTACGAGCCCCATCCATGAGTCCGCCGAATGCGCCATGAGGTGACTATGTCTTACAGCCGGAAGCCCGGTACAAAGTCTGCTAGGTTTGAGTCTTCCTGCACCATGTCACATATATTAATGTATTAGCTACACATTAATTGATCTGTTTCCTTGTTGCTTTCATACCGGGACTTATAAACTTACATACATACTTACAACGATTTGAAAGGTTTATACATACACTCAAATAAACACATGAACTCTCTCAACTTTTGTTGATGTTTTCAAACTACATGTATTTCAGGGAATTTGTAAGTGGATCTGGCGGGCGTTGGAAGTTTATGCTGCGTTAGAAATAAAGATTTCATCCATGGTCTTTGAGTTTGGTCAGTGTGTCTTATTCCTGGACGAGACACGTCTTCCAAACCTTGGTGTTATTCAATATCTTTTGACGAGTCCTTAAAGAACTAATAAACAATTTGTGCGGTTTGTAAAACTTGAATTTGAAGTCTGCGTTTTAAAACAATGTTGTTATGTTTTGAACTTATTTAATGGATGACAAACCCATGGTTTTATCATATAGTTGATGTTATGATTGAATGCAATGATATAAAGAAAGTCAAACCATAATCACGCTTCCGCAAAAGTCAGGGTGTGACAGCTTGGTATCAGAGCTTCGATCGTAGCGAACTAGGATTCTTTCTCGAGTCTAGACTACAATCATTAGGGCTCTCCCGAAAACGTTTTTACGAACATGTTTTCATTGCATACACGAAACGCCCAGATCCAGGAAACAAACATTTTTACAAATAAAAGACACAAAATACATTTCAAGGAATTCATTTATATTTCAGTCTGAGATACTAGCTGGGTAATTCAGTCCGAGAGACTAGCTGGGTAATGCAGTCTGAGAGACTGGGGAGTTGGTCTGAGAGACTACCTGGGTAGTTTAGTCTGAGAGACTGAGTAGTCTGATAGAGTAGTTGGGACAGTCTGAGAGACTGGGAGGTTTAGCCTGAGAGGCTGGGTAATTCAGTTTGGGAAACTGGGAAGTTTAGTCTAAGAGACTAGGGAGTTCAGCCTGAGAGACTGGGTGTTTAGTCTAAGAGACTGGGTGTTTAGTCTGAGAGACTGGGTGTTTAGTCTAAGAGACTGGGTGTTTAGTCTGAGAGACTGGGTGTTTAGTCTGAGAGACTGGGTGTTTAGTCTGGGAGACTGGGTGTTTAGTCTGGGAGACTGGTTGGTTTAGTCTGGGAGACTAGGTGGGTTAGTCTGGGAGACTAGGAAGGATAGGAAGTTTCATGAAGAATAATGTGAATACATGATTACATGATGAATTGTCTTTGCTTGCAATACACTAAGTGTTAGTAATTACTATGGATACACATGCTATGATTATTACGTACCGGTACACAGGTCACCTTTTTTAGAAAGCGAGTTATCAGACATTGATAACCCTACGGCCACCGCCACAGATAATGAGATTGCACCTGCACCGGAGATATTTACGTCAGACACTGAGAGTGATCCCGATATGCTGACCGAGGACGAGGACGACTTCCAACCGTCCGCGCTACTAGACTTTGGTAACGATTTACCCTTGCTGATTGCTTCCCCGACAAGGATCTTTTGTCATCCTAGTTGTAGACCATGATCACCTCATCACTGGTCATCCCACTGGTGAGCGCACCATGGCTCCGATCCTCGATGATGTACCTCCTGTGGACATCCCTTCCAAAGGTTGGCTACTCGACAAGTAGCTGGTGATGACGTTGACATGTTATTGATGGTCCTCCTGATGACGCCCATGATAATGAAAAGATAGACGAGAACGTTGTTACTAATTTCACTTCTTGAGACCCCTGTTATCAAGCTATCCTCTGATCCTAGTATGCACTCGATTTCAGACTCCTTTGAGTCTACGACATTTTCAACTTTACAGACAGTCAGGTGACCGCTTTTTGCTACTGACTTGGACGACGACACCGCTATGACGGCTACACTATCACCTGCTTGAGATCCCACACTTCCACCCGACCTAGAGCCTGCTCCTAAGACAGCTCCAGTTCCTTTTGGGTCAGCTTGATGTTGCACCCGCTGATCCTGCACCCTTGCTTGATCATAACCCTGTTTCTTTTGATCTACCAGACATTGCACCCCTTTTACCTGACCCATACCTGCACCTGATGATCTCCTTATTGGTTGAGACGTTTGTTCCTACACCTTCACTCGCTGATGTTGCTCCTATGGAGACCAACGTCCATTGCACCGGCATGCCTATCGCTCTCTTTCAGGACATACCCGCACCCCTGGAAGGTACTCCAGCTCAGCACCCGCATGACGATCCTTTTGCTACAGCAGCATTTTCCCCGACCTCATAGGCCGCACCGTTTGCTACTTTCACCTCTACATCGCTGGACGAGCCATTTCGATGGTTCCTATCATACACTATGCTGATATTAGACCCTTACATTATGGAGGCTACACACGGGATGAATTGCTCCTATAACATCAGCTACAGTTTGAGGATATGAGTCATAGAGTTTTGGAGCTTGAGCTGACACCAGGTCCTCCACCCTGCCTATTGCCAGTATACTTTGATCCTCCACATTTATCAAAGATTCCTTTTGCGCTCCCACCTGCTGCTATTACACCTTTCCCAGGTTTTTGATGCTCGAGCGGCAGATCAGTTAATTACTTCGACGTATATACAAGCTCGAGGAGGAGTTAACGCATGTTAGCAGTTTACTTTTCTTTCCTCCTCCACCTCAGTCACCAGTATAGTTGGTTTCTGGATTATGCGGATTGCATTACAATTGGGTAAAGACACTAATGATAAGCCGAGATTGTGGAGACTTTTTAAGACCACTTCTGACTACGTAATTTTGATAGACTGATATACTTATTGGACAAGGGTAGGGTGACCCTGTGTCCCTTCTGATGTGATACATTTTGTAAGACAATGCAATTGTGGTCGGATAATAATGAGAGCCCAATCATCATTAAACATGCGACAAATACCTTGTGGCCAATAACCAATGAAAGCTCAGTCGCTATGTCTTCATTAAGCACGTTGTTGATCTATATGTGTGTGCTATAATTATAATCCTACGTGCTTGCTTGCTATGCTCTCATTAAACGTAATTCCCGAATTACTTGGTTATGCTATGATTATGCTATTGCTTGATTGGTTGATCTGATAATCTATTTTGTGTATGTACGTATGACCTCTAAAACAACTATATGTACTCCCTGAACAAATGAGACCTGACTGAACCGATCTTCTTCTTAAAAGATGTCGATACAAGGGAACGTCGATACCAACAACCCTCTACCGATGACAGCGGCAGAACTACAAGAGCGCATCTCACAGGCCATTGCACAGCACGAGGCCCTTCGCTCCGAACACAGCAGAGGTACCCTAGGAAATAACCCACCCAACGGCTGCACCTACAAGCAGTTCTTGAGCTACAGACCTCGAGACTTCGACGGCACTGGGGGTGCCATAGCTTTTGTGCGTTGGGTTGAGAAGACGGATTATGTTTTGCGATTAAGTAAATGCGCCCCCGAACATCAGGTCACGTACATAGCTGGAATATTTCTAGATGGGGCTCTGTCATGGTGGAACCTTCAGGTTCAGACAATGGGCGAGACTGCTGCGTATGCTTTAACGTGGGACGAACTGAAAGAACTGATGTGTAAGAGATATTGCTCGAGGGCGGAAGTCCAGAAGTTGGAGACTGAACTGTGGAACTTGAAAATGGAAGGTTCCAAGATAACTGAGTATGTACAGAGATTTCATGATTTATCACAAGTTGCTTCGCGTCTGGTGGAACCAGAGTTTAAGAGAATTGAACGCTTCATTGGGGGATTGGCACCTCAGATTCTAAGCCTGGTGACAACATCGAAACCCTCGACGATCACCAATGCTAACGACTTAAGTGTGGCGCTCACTGAAGAAGCGGATAGACTAGGGAAATTTTCCACTTCGGAAGAGAAAGAGGAGACTCCTGTAGAGCCATCTGGAGATAACAAGAGAAAGTTTGCAAACTTCAAAAAGGGTACTCGGGTGAATAGCAAGAACAAGGCCAAAAAGGGAAAAGACTACATAGGTATCCTACCTAAGTGCGACAATTGTCTACGTTACCATGTCGGGCGATGTAAATATGGAAAATGTGATAACTGTGGTAAGAGGGGGCATCCCAAGGAGACTTGTAGGCAAGGTACTAAACCTAGAAATGGAGGCCAGGATGGTAGCAAGAATCACGGAGGAAACAACGACAACGACAACGACAACTTTCAAGGAAGGATGAGTGACAAACAAAAACGTGCTCAAGGTTGCCTTAACTGTGGGAGCAAAAAGCATTTCAGAAAATACTGCCCTAAGAAGAATCAGGCACAAGGATGAAAGCTCAATAGCGGAGCTAGGGAAGCACACCAGAATCCAAACAGGGTTATCCATATGTTCCATAATAGTCAACATTATGCATCTGTGCTACTTGATATTATTACAAACTTTAGCTTCGCATCTCTAGAGTTAGAGAGTGTACTTGGTTTAGTAGCACATTCCTTAAATTGTAGCCATTTGTTGAGTGTTTTTTTTTGGTGTCTAATCCGCATATATATCACCATTGCCCTTGATTTTCTTGACTGTATATCACTTAAATGTCAACATATACACGTGTGATTTAGTTTACGAAGATTTTTCAATGCCGAGAACCTCGATCAGAGAGTAAAAAAAGGCGTAAGGTTCACAATGGTGTAAAATTAAAATGGGATATACCAGGCTAGGATTCAAGTTACAGGAACAAGGGCCAAACCAACCACCCAAGAATGGAATCGTTGAGCGAAAACACTTGACAACCTCCTAGAAGCAGCTTTTCTTGCCACCAGACCTTTCTCCATCAATTAGGAATCTGATGCCGTCACTAAACACATTCCTTAAATTGTAGCCATTTGTTGAGTGTTTTTTTTGGTGTCTAATCCGCATATATATCACCATTGCCCTTGATTTTCTTGACTGTTTATCTCTTAAATGTCAACATATACACGTGTGATTTAGTTTACGAAGATTTTTCAATGCCGAGAACCTCGATTAGAGAGTAAAAAATGCGTAAGGTTCACAATGGTGTAAAATTAAAATGGGATATACCTGGCTAGGATTCGAGTTACAGGAACAAGGGCCAAACCAACCACCCAAGAATGGAATCGTCGAGCAAAAACACTTGACAACCTCCTAGAAGCAGCTTTTCTTGCCACCAGACCTTTCTCCATCAATTAGGAATCTGATGCTGTCACTAAACACATTCCTTAAATTGTAGCCATTTGTTGAGTGTTTTTTTTTGGTGTCTAATCCGCATATATATCACCATTGCCCTTAATTTTCTTGACTGTATATCTCGTAAATGTCAACATATACACGTGTGATTTATTTTATGAAGATTTTTCAATGCCGAGAACCTCGATCAGAGAGTAAAAAAGGCGTAAGGTTCACAATGGTGTAAAATTAAAATGGGATATACCAGGCTAAGGTTCGAGTTACAGGAACAAGGGCCAAACCAACCACCCAAGAATGGAATCGTCGAGCGAAAACACTTGACAACCTGCTAGAAGCAGCTTTTCTTGCCACCAGACCGTTCTCCATTAATTAGGAATCTAATGCCGTCACTAAACACATTCCTTAAATTGTAGCCATTTGTTGAGTGTTTTTTTGGTGTCTAATCCGCATATATATATCACAATTGCCATTGATTTTCGTGACTGTATATCTCTTAAATGTCAACATATACACGTGTGATTTAGTTTACGAAGATTTTTCAATGCCGAGAACCTCGATCAGAGAGTAAAAAAGGCGTAAGGTTCACAATAGTGTAAAATTAAAATGGGATATACCTGGCTAGGATTAGAGTTACAGGAACAAGGGCCAAGCCAACCACCCAAGAATGGAATCGTCGAGCGAAAACACTTGACAACCTCCTAGAAGCAGCTTTTCTTGCCACCAGACCTTTCTCCGTCAATTAGGAATCTGATGCCATCACTAAACACATTCCTTAAATTGTAGCCATTTGTTGAGTGTTTTTTTTTTGTGTCTAATCCGTATATATAACACCATTGCCCTTGATTTTCTTGACTGAATATATCTCTTTTAATGTCAACATATACACGTGTGATTTAGTTTACGAAGATTTTTCAATGCCGAGAACCACGATCAGAGAGTGAAAAAGGCGTAAGGTTCACATTGGTGTAAAATTAAAATGGGATATACCGGGCTAGGATTCGAGTTACAGGAACATGGGCCAAACCAACCACCCAAGAATGGAATCGTCGAGCAAAAACACTTGACAACCTCCTAGAAGCAGCTTTTCTTGCCACCAGACCTTTCTCCATCAATTAGGAATCTGATGCCGTCACTAAACACATTCCTTAAATTGTAGCCATTTGTTGAGTGTTTTTTTTTGGTGTCTAATCCGCATATATATCACCATTGCCCTTGATTTTCTTGACTGTATATCACTTAAATGTCAATATATACACGTGTGATTTAGTTTACGAAGATTTTTCAATGCCGAGAACCTCGATCAGAGAGTAAAAACAGACGTAAGGTTCACAATGGTGTAAAATTAAAATGGGATATACCAGGCTAGGATTCAAGTTACAGGAACAAGGGCCAAACCAACCACCCAAGAATGGAATCGTTAAGCGAAAACACTTGACAACCTCCTAGAAGCAGCTTTTCTTGCCACCAGACCTTTCTCCATCAATTAGGAATCTGATGCCGTCACTAAACACATTCCTTAAATTGTAGCCATTTGTTGAGTGTTTTTTTTTTGTGTCTAATCCGCATGTATATCACCATTGCCCATGATTTTCTTGACTGTTTATCTCTTAAATGTCAACATATACACGTGTGATTTAGTTTACGAAAATTTTTCAATGCCGAGAACCTCGATTAGAGAGTAAAAAATGCGTAAGGTTCACAATGGTGTAAAATTAAAATGGGATGTACCTGGCTAGGATTCGAGTTACAGGAACAAGGGCCAAACCAACCACCCAATAATGGAATCGTCGAGCAAAAACACTTGACAACCTCCTAGAAACAGCTTTTCTTGCCACCAGACCTTTCTCCATCAACTAGGAATCTGATGCTGTGACTAAACACATTCCTTAAATTGTAGCCAATTGTTGAGTGTTTTTTTTGTGTCTAATCCGCATATATATCACCATTGCCCTTGATTTTCTTGACTGTATATCTCTTAAATGTCAACATATACACGTGTGATTTATTTTATGAAGATTTTTCAATGCCGAGAACCTCGATCAGAGAGTAAAAAAGGCGTAAGGTTCACAATGGTGTAAAATTAAAATGGGATATACCAGGCTAGGATTCGAGTTACAGGAACAAGGGCCAAACCAACCACCCAAGAATGGAATCGTCGAGCGAAAACACTTGACAAACTCCTAGAAGCAACTTTTCTTGCCACGAGACCGTTCTCCATTAATTAGGAATCTGATGCCATCACTAAACACATTCCTTAAATTGTAGCCATTTGTTGAGTGTTTTTTTTGGTGTCTAATCCGCATATATATCACGATTGCCCTTGATTTTCTTGATTGTATATCTCTTAAATGTCAACATATACACGTGTGATTTAGTTTACGAATATGTTTCAATGCTGAGAACCTCGATCAGAGAGTAAAAAAAGGTGTAAGGTTCACAATGGTGTAAAATTAAAATGGGATATACCGGGCTAGGATTCGAGTTACAGGAACAAGGGCCAAACCAACCACCCAAGAATGGAATCGTCGAGCGAAAACACTTGACAACCTCCTAGAAGCAGCTTTTCTTGCCACCAGACCTTTCTCAATCAATTAGAAATCTGATGCCTTCACTAAATACATTCCTTAAATTGTAGCCATTTGTTGAGTGTTTTTTTGGTGTCTAATCCGCATATATATGACCATTGCCCTTGATTTTCTTGACTGTATATCTCTAAAATGTCAACATATACACGTGTGATTTAGTTTACGAAGATTTTTTAATGCCGAGAACCTCGATCAGAGAGTAAAAAAGGCGTAAGGTTCACAATGGTGTAAAATTAAAATGGGATATACCGGGCTAGGATTCGAGTTACAGGAACAAGGGCCAAACCAACCACCCAAGAATGGAATCGTCGAGCGAAAACACTTGACAACCTCCTAGAAGCAGCTTTTCTTGCCACCAGACCTTTCTCCATCACTTAGGAATCTGATGCCGTCACTATACACATTCCTTAAATTGTAGCCATTTGTTGAGTTTTTTTTTTGGTGTCTAATCCGCATATATATCACCATTGCCCTTGATTTTCTTGATTGTATATCTGTTAAATGTCAACATATACACATGTGATTTAGTTTACGAAGATTTTTCAATTCCGAGAACCTCGATCAGAGAGTAAAAAAGGCGTAAGGTTCACAATGGTGTAAAATTAAAATGGGATATACCAGGTTAGGATTCGAGTTACAGGAACAAGGGCCAAACCAACCACCCAAGAATGGAATCGTCTAGCGAAAACACATGATAACCTCCTAGAAGCAGCTGTTCTTGCCACCAGACCTTTCTCCATCAATTAGGAATCTGATGCCGTCACTAAACACATTCCTTAAATTGTAGCCATTTGTTGAGTGTTTTTTTTGGTGTCTAATCCGCATATATATCACCATTGCCCTTGATTTTCTTGATCGTATATCTCTTAAATGTCAACATATACACGTGTGATTTAGTTTACGAAGATTTTTCAATGCCGAGAACCTCGATCAGAGAGTAAAAAAGGTGTAAGGTTCACAATGGTGTAAAATTAAAATGGGATATACCGGGCTAGTATTCGAGTTACAGGAACAAGGGCCAAACCAACCACCCAAGAATGGAATCGTCGAGCGAAAACACTTGACAACCTCCTAGAAGCGGCTTTTCTTGCCACCAGACCTTTCTCCATCAATTAGGAATCTGATGCCATCATAAACACATTCCTTAAATTTTAGCCATTTGTTGAGTGTTTTTTTTTGTGTCTAATCCGCATATATATCAATATTTCCCTTGATTTTATTTACTGTATATCTTCTAAATGTCAACATATACACGTGTGATTTAGTTTACGAAGATTTTTCAATGCCGAGAAACTCGATCAGAGAGTAAAAAAGACGTAAGGTTCACAATGGTGTAAAATTAAAATGTGATATACCGGGCTAGGATTCGAGTTACAGGAACAAGGGCCAAACCAACCACCCAAGAATGGAATCGTCTAGCGAAAACACTTGACAACCTCCTAGAAGCAGCTTTTCATGCCACCAGACCTTTCTCCATCAATTAGGAATCCGATGCCATCACTAAACACATTCCTTAAATTGTAGCCATTTGTTGAGTGTTTTTTTTTGGTGTCTAATCCGCATATCTATCACCATTGCCCTTGATTTTCTTGACTGTATATCTCTTAAATGTCAACATATACACATGTGATTTAGTTTACAAAGATTTTTCAATGCTGAGAACCTCGATCAGAGAGTAAAAAAGGCGTAAGGTTCACAATGGTGTAAAATTAAAATGGGATATACCGGGCTAGGATTCGAGTTACATGAACAAGGGCCAATTCAACCACCCAAGAATGGAATCGTTGAGCGAAAACACTTGACAACCTCCTAGAAGCAGCTTTTCTTGCCACCAGACCTTTCTCCATCAATTAGGAATCTGATGCCGTCACTAAACACATTTCTTAAATTGTAGCCATTTGTTGAGTGTTTTTTTGGCTGTCTAATCCGTATATATATCACCATTGCCCTTGATTTTCTTGACTGTATATCTCTTAAATGTCAACATATACACGTGTGATTTAGTTTACGAAGATTTTTCAATGTCGAGAACCTCGATGAGAGAGTAGAAAAGGTGTAAGGTTCACAGTGGTGTAAAATTAAAATGGGATATACCGCGCTAGGATTCGAGTTACAGGAACAAGGACCAATCCAACCACCCAAGAATGGAATCGTCGAGCGAAAACAAATGACAACCTCCTAGAAGCAGCTTTTCTTGCCACCAGATGTGACACCTGTGTCACTTCAACCATCAAACAAATACCAAACCAATGAAATATTGTATTTCATACTTGGGATTTGTATAAATATGTGTATCATTTGCACATATCAATTCTTGTTCGATTTCGGGCTTTAAATCGCTTTCTGGAAGGTTATACGCGTACTGATGCGTAAATATAACCAGTTTAATGCAAAAAACACTCCGGAATAGTGACATAGGCTTAACATACCTTAAATAACCTATACATAACTTAGAAATAAGTTTTGGAAGGTTTGGTGTGCCGAAATCAAGTTTATTCGCTTACATGGACTAAATTCGACAAACTGCGAAAGTATGTCGATTCGTACTGTAACGGACATTCCGGAACATGGCCATAAGTTAAACACACCCTAAATATCCTATACATAGCTTAGAAATAGGCTTTGAGGGGTTCGGTGTGCTAAAATAAACTTTATGCTCATTCAGGGACTAAAAGCGTCAAAAAGTGCATAAGTTTGCATCTTCGCGCATAACTTACGTTCTGAATACATCCGGACATCCGTCGTAATTAACCAAACAACCCAGCCGTACGGCCAAACGAACCGACATCCGGCATATTTTTGAACACATTTTAAGTCCCCTATACTTTAACTTCATTTTAGAGCCTTAAAATGTGGTTAACAGGGCTTAAACGTGTCAAAACGCATCAAAATTCAAGTTCGGAGCACAGGGGCCTGTTCTGCCATTTTTGAAACATAGCTGGTCTGCAAGGTCCTTGCGCACCGCAAGGGTATTAGGCTTACGATGCGCAAGTCATCACCAGCACAGCAGAATGTCGCAAACAGCCTGTTTTCAGCTGTTATACACTCTTTTCTCACTTGCAACTGGTTTCTAGCAATCCTATGGGCTCCCATGGGTTTGTAAATCAGTGGGTATGTGTTGTACGGCTGAGATTAACGCTTGGGAAACAAGAAACGATCTTAACGGCTCAACATTTCCTATAAATACCCCCCCCCATGTCTTGCTCATTTCCCTCACATTTGAAATCTGATTCAAAGCTCTCTAAGTGGAAGTTTAAATGCTTCCTACCTGAGAGTGAATCGGGTTCGAATCTTGCGGGGACCTTCTGTAAGTATTCTTTCGCATTTATCGTTCGTTTTAGCGTTAAAGTCAAACTGTGTTTGACTTTCTGCATTGACCAGTTTATGGTCAACGTGAAGTTCGTTTGAACTTCATAACGTGAGCGTAATCACGATGGTTATAGTCCCTAGTGACTATACCTACTGATTACCATGTTATCTAGGCTCAGTGAGGAGTCGTAGTTTCGGGCAAAATGCGTGTTCTCGCGTATTTTGTAACCAAACTACTCTAGGGTATCAAAACCGTTTGTTTTGATACCAAAACCTATTTTCTAACTTAACTAAACATGTTCTAGCATGTTTAGCTCGTCACTTTTAGATTTGTGCTTGTTTAGGGTCGTAAGGATAAGCGATCTAATCAATCGCTTATGCTTTCGAACCCGACCCATTTGGTCGATCATTGGGATCCAACCAAACAATTTAGGTGACCATAGTAGTTTAGGGAATAACCTTCCGAGGTTATACCTTATGGTCACGTCGTTTAAGTAGTTGTATGATAAGTAGTTCTTATGCCTTAAGTAAATTACCAAAATGCCCTTTTTAAGTCAAAATTCATTTTAAGCCTATGTAACATAACTTTTGGTATCTAAACTGATTTAGTAACAATATTAGACATGTCAAGGCATATCTTACTTGTCATAGGGCTAGTTAGGCGTTCCGAACGCGTTCTACGCAAATGACGCGTTAAAGTAGCATAAGCTACCTAAACGGGTCGTAACGGGTCAAAAGCACTTAGGCTCGGTTTCATTTTAGTATGTAGGCTTTGTCAAACCATATTACATAAGTTCCTACACTTATTTGGTTTACAAGCCCTCATGCTACCTGATCCTCCGATTAGGTCCGTTTATTAATATAGTTACCTATATTAGGTGCCGTTTGATTCCGTAACCTTCTAGCTTTGCTTGGTGGATATCTAAAGTCTATTGAGCAATCTCAAGTGAGTACATAGACCCCTCTTTTACTGTTTTCCAAACATTTTGGGGTGAAACACTTGTGCCTACTTGTTACTTTCGTGCTTTTCATGTTTTCTCATCATATACATGCTATGTTCATTAGTACATTATTAGTACATCGTTTTACATGACATTTTATGTTATGTATGTCCATTGTGTGCATACTTAGTACATTGTTTTACATTACCTTTTCATGCTATGTATGTTCATCATACTTAGTACATTTTCATTTCATCACATGCTTACATTTTGATTTGACATTTGGCTTGTTTAAATGGGACCATATACATTCATTAACTTTGATCACGCCGCTCGTTAGTAGGTAATGGTACCATAGGAATTGACAACTCCCGTTCCTAACATCCTAGGTATGTTTGGATGAAAGGAATGACCGAATTCGATAAAACATAATACAGATAGACCTTTAATTTGTTTAAAGGCTCATCACCACAGTCACAAGGCTTGAATGTATGCATTTTCACAATACCGCATAAATGTTTGTATTCAGTAAAGCATGCATTATTCTACAAAGCATAACTTTTGATTTATTCAAATACTTTGTTTTGTACATTTTTACTTATGGTTTAAGTTGTCACACCCTGGCTTTGCGGAAGCGTGGTTATTTTGGTGTGACTTCTTAATACCATAGCTTAATCATAACAAGCTATATGAAATAAAAATCATGCAAGATCATCCATTAAAATAAGTTTTTAAAACCAAAGTAACATAACATTGTCTTGGAACTACACCATTATAACGTAAAGTATTGTTTTGAAAGACATAAACATTATCATGAATAAGACGCAGTTTAAGGACTGTGACTCGTCCAGGTAAAAGTCACATCCCCTAAACCTGGATGACCTCGGAACCCATATGCAGCGGGAAAACATAACATACCGCGCCAGATCTTTAATTCCCTGAAATACATGCAAGTTGAAAAATCAACAATAATGTTGAGCGAGTTCATGTGTAAGTGAGTAAATAAACCTTTGTATGTATAAAAACCCTGGTATGTAGCAAATAAGGAAAAAGAGATCACCAATGGTTTGCAAGGCCATTGATATGTGTGAAGTGCAAGTAGGAAGACTCAAACCTAGCAGATTTATGCGTTGGGCACAAAGTCACCCCGAGGTCCGTTCTGTTTGGGCCTGGGGCTGGGCTCGCTACACCCAGATAGATCTACCGTTCCTGTCCCTCGGTCCTACCTTGAGGATTAATGGCCTCAAGTTTCCGCCTACCCACTCACATGATCTTAAGTAGTAAACCTCCTTACGCTAACCATACCATGTATAAAGTACTCGTAATCATAGTAACATGTATTTCACCCCCGCAGTTTAGAAAACTGAAAACAGTTAAGAGAAAAAGGGGACATGAACTCACAGTGGTGCGTCTCTACCAAGTATATCTCCTGATCAAGCAGCTGTGCGACGACCTACACGTACTAAATCTATTAGACGGACGGCCGTGCCTTAGCTTAAGGTTTAAGTTTTTGGGGAAACAGTTAGGCAACTATTTCGTGTTTATATTTTTGTAAATACTTGGTAATTATTCTCCTTCCCAAGGATGGGGGATTTAATACATGTGCGTTCGTATACCTTCAAAATATATTTTATTTCTAACCCCAAAATATAATCATTTTTCCCAAAAATATTATATTTTATTTCATACACTTTTCCAAAATAATATTCTTGACAAATACGCGTTCATTGGTATTTTCTGAATTGCGTAAGTTACGGATAAAGATCGGGTGGTAATAATTATACCGTTGTAACTTATTATTAATTATGAAAGCGTATGTATTATTTTTGGAATCATTATCATTCGGTAATATTATTTTTACCCTAAAAATAATATTTGTATAGTTCACAAAATAATCATAGAAATTCACAAGTGTTGTTATGAAAACATATATTCTAGATATATATATTTCAGGTTTTATTTTGTGAAGATCCCACCTCTGATATTTTGTAAATAAAGTCGTGGCGAAACTTACGTTTTGAAAACAAGTCAAAAATTAGATTTACAACACTTGTAGTGAAAATATTCCCAAGTGTTAGGTTTTTAGAAAAATTTCGCCAGAGTTTCCCCTGTAACTGGAGGTGGCCACGCTTTCAAGCGTATCATTTTCTTTTAAGATTCAAATCAACAATTTTCTCATTTCAACCAAAACAATATCCAAAGCATCAACTAGTCAAAATATATATAAATCGCAAAAATTACATGAACTTGAAGTTTATCCAAAAATATGAAGTAAATCCCATTACTTTTAGTGGATCTTTTGTATAAATCAATCCGGTTTCGTAAAAGTCTCGTTTTTAACGAAATTCCATCTTTACAACTTCTTGTAAAATTTGACAAAACTAGTTCTTTGTCAAAATTTAGTGTTACACAAGTGTCTACACACTTGTGTGTTTAAAAATCATTCTTGTTCGTGTAAGATCCGGTTTTAGAAAATATGATTTCTTTGACACTTGGTCCTTTGAAAATACCGTTTGTAGATCCGTAGATCTACTAGTTTAAAACACCATTTCATAAGAAAAATCGATTTTACACAAGTTCATGTTTAGTGTGTAGTAGAGTTTCATCATTTAACCCTTTTCATACTTAAACCACTCTATGTCATGATCCATGATCATGACCACTCCGGGTTAGACGATGATCCGAGCTACCACAACATAGATCGGCACTAAATAGTTACACAAAACAAGTCTTGCTAGATTTACACAACATCATAGCTTTTAACCATCATTTTTAACATTTTAGTAGACTTTTACATATCATCTTGCATGTTCGTGAGTTTTGAACCGTTACATCTTATTTTAACCTCTTTAAAATAGATCGAGAGGGCGTTTATAGCAACTTACTACTAGCTCGGGGCTAGGGAAGATTCTAGCCGAAGAATGAGTGGATAAAAGCAATTGGGTGAGGTCCTTCACGTTCCGAATGCACCAAGCTTCCTTATGTGAGATCCTTAACACTTGTATACCCTTGGAACTTGCAAGATCAAAACCGAAAATGGATGGATGGTTGTGGGGTGCTCTCGGCCGAGAACCAAAGAGAGAGGGAGAGAGTGTGTGTTGGTAAGTTGAGTGTGTGAAGGTTATGTTGGTTTAAGCTTGGTTCTTATAGACAAAACTCAAGATCATTAACCATTGGATCATATGTCTAATTGATATTAAACAAGAGTGATTATTTTAATCATAAATAGGACAAGGGTGTCCCCCTAGGGGACGAGTTCGGTTGATGGGGGGGGGGTCTCCTAGTTAGATTTCAACCATTAGTTAGCCATATTGTTAAGTTAAGTTGGAGGTTAACTCGGTTAATAGTGTGCTGTAAGTTGTGACGGGTGTTAGGGTATTCGGGGACCCTAACTGGCTCATAAAAAGATAAACAATGTTAATGGCAATATTTTTATGTTCCGGGTAAAGTCCGGTTGTTCGGTTGGATAGTGATCTGTTAAAGTGCTTAACAAAGTTTTAAAGTGTCGTTATTATTATTTTTAGTGACACAACTTATTCCCGACACTTTGGAAAGTGTCTAGTAATATTTTCCTCATGTTTTGGCACTTTATTAGTTAGCTAGAATGCTGAATTTTAATTAAAGTGCTGAATTTTGTACTTAAAGTACGTTTTAGGCACATCCGGTCACTGTAATCTCATTCCTAGTGACGCAGTTCTACAACCCTTATATCCCTACACTCACCACTAGTGTAGCAAACTATCTCAGGCTCTTACAGGCCTTAGAGGCAGTACCTGCCTGGTGCTAGCTATAGCAGCACGTTTAATAGGTTATCCGTTCATTGTGCTACTGTGCTTTTGTGCATCACGGTTGTCACTACAGTTCTGTATGCAAATAGTAGAGTGACAGCAAGTAAAGTATGATGCAAGTAAGTACATGTATCAGCATTCAAGTAGCAGTTTATCCACAAGTTCAAGTAAGCACAGTAATTAAGCAGTAATTAATTATTAATTAAGTCGTACGGATACCTGGTTTGGTTAGGGTTGTCACATTCTCCCCCCGTTAGAAAAATTTCGTCCCGAAATTTTAAGTTCTGCTTGTAGATGTAGGGTTCTTGGGAAATAGGTGGGGGTATTTTTCTTTCATCCGGTCCTCACGCTCCCAGGTGTATTCAGGACCATGTCTGGCATTCCAACGAACCTTGACGAGCTTGACACTGCTCCGGCGGGTCTTGTTTACTTTCCAATCCGTAACCTCAACAAGTTCTTCAATGAAATGGAGCGTGTCATCAACATGAATCTCGTCGGTGGGAATGACAACGGTATCTTGAGTTGGACTTTTCTTCAGGTTGGATACATGAAATGTATCGTGAACTCCATTTAGTTCAGCAGGTAAGTCCAGCTTGTATGCTACTAGCCCAATCCTTTGCAGGAT
Source organism: Helianthus tuberosus (assembly GCA_030545235.1). Taxonomy (NCBI): domain Eukaryota; kingdom Viridiplantae; phylum Streptophyta; class Magnoliopsida; order Asterales; family Asteraceae; genus Helianthus; species Helianthus tuberosus. The sequence goes on along the minus strand of JARYGA010057191.1, from coordinate 27,018 downwards.
TCTGAAAGGGCCAATGTAACGCGGATTTAACTTCCCACGCTTTCCAAAGCGTGCCACACCCTTCCAGGGTGAAACTTTCAATAAAACCATATCTCCAACTTGGAATTCCAAATGTTTCCGGTTTGGATCTGCATAGGCTTTCTGTCTGTCGCGAGCTGCTTCAATGCGTTTTCGAATCTGCGCAATCTTGGCTGTCGTCTCTTGGACGATTTCGGGACCAACAAGCTGCCTATCACCTGCGTCAGCCCAGCATAGGGGTGATTGACACTTGCGTCCGTAAAGAGCTTCAAATGGCGCGGCTCCAATACTGGTGTGGTAGCTGTTGTTGTATGAAAATTCGACCAGTGGCAAATGCTTATCCCAGCTACCGCCCAAATCCATAACACATGCTCTCAGCATATCTTCCAAGGTCTGAATAGTTCGCTCGCTTTGCCCATCAGTTTGCGGATGAAACGCAGTGCTCAGATTTAATTGTGAGCCAAAAGCTTCTTGGAAGGATTGCCAAATCCTTGATATGAAACGTCCATCTCTATCAGAGATGATCGAGAGAGGCACTCCATGACGTGCGACGATCTCTCGCATGTATATTTCTGCCAGTTTGCTGGTGTTATCCTTTTCTTTGATTGGCAGAAAGTGCGCTGACTTCGTTAATCGGTCCACTATTACCCAAACAGTGTCATGACCTCTTGGCGTTCTTGGCAACTTTGTAATAAAATCCATGGAGATTTGTTCCCATTTCCACTTGGGAATCTCAGGTTGTTGCAGAAGTCCTGAAGGCTTCTGGTATTCCGCTTTCACCTTAGCGCACGTTAGACACTTGCTCACATAAACAGCAACATCGCCCTTCATCCTAGGCCACCAATAGTAATCCTTGAGATCTTGGTACATCTTATCCGCTCCTGGATGGATAGAGTACCGCGATTTGTGAGCTTCATCAAAAACAACTTTCCTTAAACCACCAAACAAAGGAACCCAAATCCTTTTCTCAAAACATAACGTTCCTTCCTCGTTTGGCACCAATAGCTTCTCCATCCCACGGAGATATTCTTCTTCAAGATTTCTTTCCTTAAGAGCTTCTTTCTGCGCGGCACGAATGTGCAAGGAAAGATCGGTTTGGATAATTATTTCTAAAGCCCTAACCCTTATGGGCTTGATCCTCTCTTTTCGACTTAGGGCGTCGGCCACCACATTCGCCTTTCCTGGATGATACTTTATCTCGCAATCGTAATCATTCAACAACTCAACCCATCGTCTTTGTCTCATATTCAACTCCCTCTGGTTGAATATGTGTTGTAGGCTCTTATGATCTGTAAAAATTATACATTTCGTACCATATAGGTAGTGTCTCCAGATCTTTAAAGCAAATATCACTGCGCCTAGCTCCAAATCGTGCGTGGTATAGTTCTTCTCATGTACCTTCAACTGACGTGATGCGTAAGCAATAACCTTCTGGCGTTGCATCAACACGCAACCCAATCCTTGATGCGAGGCGTCACAGTATACCACGAAATCGTCAGTACCTTCTGGTAGTGCTAGAATTGGCGCATTGCAGAGCTTATCCTTCAACAGCTGAAACGCTTCTTCCTGTTTGATTCCCCAATCAAACCTCTTATCTTTCTGGGTGAGGAGCGTCAACGGTTGAGCGATTTTTGAAAAATCCTCAATGAACCTTCGATAGTAGCCAGCCAAACCCAAGAATTGTCGAATCTCGGTTGGCGTCTTTGGCGTTTCCCAACTCTTGATCGCTTCGATCTTGGTTGGATCCACATGGATTCCATCTTCATTTACCACATGTCCAAGAAATTGGACTTCACGTAGCCAAAATTCGCACTTAGAGAATTTGGCATACAGCTGTTCTTTCTTCAGCAGCTCCAAAATAGCTCTAAGATGCTGTTCGTGCTCAGCCTTTGTCCTTGAATAAATCAAGATGTCGTCGATAAACACAATCACGAACTTGTCCAAGTACGGCTTGCAAACTCTATTCATCAAATCCATAAAGACTGCAGGTGCGTTTGTCAACCCAAACGGCATAACAAGGAACTCGTAGTGTCCATAACGAGTTCTGAAGGCTGTCTTCGGGATACTCTCCTCTTGTATCCTTAACTGATGGTATCCAGATCGCAAATCGATCTTTGGGTAAAAGCTTGAACCTTGCAGTTGGTCAAACAGATCATCAATTCTTGGCAGAGGGTATCTATTCTTGATCGTCAGCTTGTTCAGCTCCCGGTAGTCGATGCACATTCGAAAACTACCGTCCTTCTTCTTGACAAACAGGACCGGAGCTCCCCAAGGCGAGAAGCTCGGTCGAATAAATCCCTTGTCTAACAACTCTTGAAGTTGTGTCGACAATTCTTGCATCTCAGACGGGGCAAGTCTATAAGGTGCCTTAGCCACAGGCGCGACGCCTGGGACTAAATCGATGTGAAACTCCACTTGCCTCTGAGGTGGCATTCTAGGCAAGTCCTCCGGGTAGACTTCCGGATACTTCCTCACGACAGGGATGTCTTCGATCTTCGGTTCTGCAGCTTTCTTGTCTACAATGTGTGCCAGGAAGGCAGCACACCCCTTTTGCAAACACTTTCGCGCTTTGAGGCAGCTGATAATTCTCAAAGGCGTATCGCGCTTTTCACCATGTACCACAATTGTTTCGCCATCTTCGGTCGGGATACGAACGACCTTTTCGTGACAAACAATTTCTGCCTTGTTGCTTGATAACCAATCCATCCCTACTACCACGTCAAAGCTCCCCAGCTGGACTGGTAGTAGATCCAAAGCAAACTCACGTTCTCCCAACTCGATTGCACAACCTCTGATCACTTCATTGGCTTCTACTAACTTCCCATTAGCCAATTCGATTGAGTAGGGAATATCTAACTTACTAGCGGCTAAACCAAGCATATTCTTAAATTCTAACGATACGAAGCTATAGTCGGCACCAGTATCAAATAAAACAGATGCATAGCGTTGGTTTACAGGGAACGTACCAGTAACGACATTGGGATCCTGGCGCGCTTCCCTCGCTTCGATATTGAACACTCTTCCACAGGCTTGGTTCAACTCTGGGCAGTTCCTCTTAAAGTGCCCGATATCACCACAGTTAAAGCATCCAGGTCTTTGCCCGTTTCCACCTCCATTTCCAGCTTGGTTATTCCTTTGGTTATGATTCACAGCGCCCGCTTGATTCACATTGTTGCCTCGATTCCCATTACCTCCATTGTTTCCTTGTGGGCGATTTCCAATTCCAACCCGGTTATTGTTTCTGTTTCCAAATCCTCCTTGGCCTCCCTGGCCAACAGTGGCCCAACAAGAATCCTTCAAGTGGCCAGGTTTCCCACACGCTTCACACACCTTCAAACTACATCGGCCAGAATGGTGACGCTGGCAGGTGTTGCACTTGGGCTGGGTGCCCATATATCCCTTTCCTTTCTTTCCACTACCAGCTGTAACCTGAGCTGGCGCGTTTGGCTCTCCTTTCTTAACAACACCACTAGTGCCTTGTTTGAAGTTCGAGAACTTTCGTTTGTTACCTCCGGATGACTCGACGTGAGTCTCTTTCTTCCTGGTCTCGATCTCATCGAACTTGTTCAGGCGGATAGCCTCCTCAGTGAGAGCCACGCTCAAATCGATTGCCTCAGTAATTGTTGCAGGCTTGGAGGAGGTCACCATGCTTATGATTTGAGGAGCTAATCCCCAAATGAAGCGTTCAATCCGCTTGAATTCTGGAGTGACCATATAGGGTACCACATGCGACAGGTCCTGAAACCTCTGAACATATTCCGCGATCTTCGGACCCTCCATCTTCAAATGCCAGAACTCAGTTTCCAATCTTTGGATTTCAGCGCGAGAACAATACTTTTTGCGCATTAGTTCCTTCAGTTCGGTCCATGTTAGTGCGTAGGCAGCAGCTTCACCAAGTGTCTGCACTTGCAAATTCCACCAAGATAGGGCTCCATCCAAAAATAGCCCAGAAATGTAAGTGATTTGCTGGTCTGGTGCACATTTGCTCATGCGGAGAACAGATTCAGTCTTCTCAGCCCAACGAACAAAAGCGACAGCACCTCCGGTGCCATCAAAGTTGACCGGCTTGCAGTCTAGAAACTGCTTGTAGGTGCACCCTGCACATACGTTACAACATATGAATGACATTAGCATCCTTGCTAGAGTTATCCAATTAGATCATGGTATGTCTTAATGACTTAGTATTACCATGAGGTGGATTGTTGTTGCCATTGTTGTTTGAGCTGCTTCCGCTGGGTCCTCCTTGCGAGGCGGCGTATTGCGCGATGGCAGCAGCGATGACTTGTTGGAGTTCTGCCTCATTAGTAGGCATCGGCGTTTGACGTCTCGGCGGCATCTTCTAAAAGATGGGTTCACGTCGGTCAGGCCATAATAAAGCGTACGTATATAATGATAGTAACAGTACATAACATCTCATGTTATAATCACATTAATCACACAACATCCCATGTTATAAAACATAAATAATCAATCAAAACATCACATATGATGAGAATACTGCGATTGCATTGCCAAAATCAGGACCACATGGTAAGGTGTACAAGTACATAATAGTGTCATACATCATCATCAACTAAGGGCTACATCACCCCAGTCCAAAAGAATATCAAATCAGTGTCAATACATCCCATATACATGATCAACAAAAGTCAGAATCAGAATGCAGTCTCCAAAAATGCTGTGTGGTCAGAGCAATCGCCGTCTTCTCACCAATGTCTACCCATGCTGTACTAAAGATGCCCTAAACTGATGGTGGTGGAGGAGGGGGAAAATGAGTGTAGAACAAACGTTGCAAATGGAGCCAGTCCTCCTCCATGGCTCTCTGGGTACGCAACCAAGAAGCAACCTGCTGCTCAAGTGCCAAAAGGCGTGCAACATAGTCAGGTAACAATGGCCGAGGGTGCTGCGAAGAAGCAGGGTGGGTCTGACCCTGACACTGGCACGGCGGTGGCTGAGCTCTCTCAAGCTCCTGAATGCGCCGTGTGAGTGCCTCCTGCTGGACAACAAACGACATCAGAACGTCCTCAATAGAATACCCCATATGGAAAGGATGGTAGGGGTCGGTCGGTGGCATAACAGACGGTGATGTCCAGAGAAACGGCTCGCTAGCTGGATCAAAAGGTGGCACAAAGAATGGTGGTACAGGGGGAATAGCAGATGAAGACTGTGGCATAACTGGAATAGATGTCGTCACATGTCCAAAAGGATGAGCCGAGGAACCCTCTCCAGGTCGAGCTGGAGGTGTGTACTGTGCAAATGAAAAAGAGAAATCAACGTGACGTGCATCGGTGGTATGAGGAGGAATAGGTCGAAGCTCATCATCCGCAGGAATCCACCCATGCTGGGCGTGCTCATCTCGTGGGTCAATCCGTGCCTCAAAAAGTGCTCGATCAAACTGTACAGGCATAGGGTCAAGGTGAGGTGCAACAAGAGGGTCAGCAGGTATATCAGCGATAAGTGGGGGATCAACATGATCAGCAGCAATAACATGGTCGCCCTCCAGTAGTGGTGCATCAGCAGGGTGATCATCGATGGGTAGGTCAGCAATCACAGGATCAATGGGCATGCCAGCATGAGAAGGGTCATGCTCAAACACTGGGTCAGGAGCAGCTACTGGCTCAAGGGCCATAGCAGGCTCGGGGTCAACGAACTCCATATCAAAATCTGCATGATCAGCGAATGCAGGGTCAACTGGGTCTACTGGGTCAACCATAGGCTGATCCAAGTGGATGTACTCTATCTCCTGGTTCGGGTCAAACCAGGGGGAAAAATAGGGTCTGAATCCTCATTGAGGTCGTGATCGAAAACAAATCTAGGAGCAGAGACAGCAGATGATGCCCTGTCAGGATCTGAACCGTGTGAATAGTGTTGTGCGCTCCGAGTGTGTGACGGTGCGGAGGCCACAGACTCGAAGGAGTCTAGAGCGGGTGAGTGTGCAGGTGACTCCTCAGCTGGAGCATCTGCGAGTAACAAAAGACCACCGTCAGCTAGAAGGTCCTCGCCCTCAACATCGTCCTCCAGGGGCTCATCATCAAACAGATCGACGTCGTCGCCAACGTCGGCGTCGAGGAGTATATCGTAAGCAGGATAAACGGCCAACGGTATGGGAGCAGGGATCTCTACGAGTGGTAGGTACCCAGCAAAAGGGCCATCAGCGGGCTCATCGACAGCGTCGGGTAGCGCAAAGGGCTGAAAGTCGTCCTCGTCTGTGCTGGTAACATCTGATGTGTGGACCTCGTGCTCTGAAGACTCTAAGTCATCTGATACTATGGGTCTAGGGTCCGTGGTGTCCGAATCACCTGTGCCGGACGAGTCCATGGTGTCTGTAACACAAACACAAATATGTACAAATAATCAATCATATAATCAGATAAGCACATTAGTCACCAAGTAAGCAATCAAATAATTCTCCTAGTCCCACTAGCCTCCCAGCCTCTCAGACTGCTCTTCCTAGTCCCACTAGCCAAATTCTCCCAGCCTCTCAGACTGCTCTTCCTAGTCCCACTAGCCTATTCTCCAGCCTCTCAGACTGACTCCCTAGTCCCACTAGACAACTACCTCGGTCTCCTAGACCGAGCCTCGCTCTTCCAGACCGAGCCTCAGCCTCCCAGACTGAGCCTATAAATAATAAATAAATGTGCTCAACATTTGTTTGTAAAAAGTTTTGGATCTGGACTTAAGTGGTATGCAGTGTAAAAATGTTTTCGTGAGAGCCCTAGTGATCATAGTCTAGACTCGAGAAGGAATCCTAGTTCGCTATGATCAGAGCTCTGATACCAAGCTGTCACACCCTGGCTTTGCGGAAGCGTGGTTATTTTGGTGTGACTTCTTAATACCATAGCTTAATCATAACAAGCTATATGAAATAAAAATCATGCAAGATCGTCCATTAAAATAAGTTTTTAAAACCAAAGTAACATAACATTGTCTTGGAACTACACCATTATAACGTAAAGTATTGTTTTGAAAGACATAAACATTATCATGAATAAGACGCAGTTTAAGGACTGTGACTCGTCCAGGTAAAAGTCACATCCCCTAAACCTGGATGACCTCGGAACCCATATGCAGCGGGAAAACATAACATACCGCGCCAGATCTTTAATTCCCTGAAATACATGTAAGTTGAAAAATCAACAATAATGTTGAGCGAGTTCATGTGTAAGTGAGTAAATAAACCTTTGTATGTATAAAAACCCTGGTATGTAGCAAATAAGGAAAAAGAGATCACCAATGGTTTGCAAGGCCATTGATATGTGTGAAGTGCAAGTAGGAAGACTCAAACCTAGCGGATTTATGCGTTGGGCACAAAGTCACCCCGAGGTCCGTTCTGTTTGGGCCTGGGGCTGGGCTCGCTACACCCAGATAGATCTACCGCTCCTGTCCCTCGGTCCTACCTTGAGGATTAATGGCCTCAAGTTTCCGCCTACCCACTCACATGATCTTAAGTAGTAAACCTCCTTACGCTAACCATACCATGTATAAAGTACTCGTAATCATAGTAACATGTATTTCACCCCCGCAGTTTAGAAAACTGAAAACAGTTAAGAGAAAAGGGGGACATGAACTCACAGTGGTGCGTCTCTACCAAGTATATCTCCTGATCAAGCAGCTGTGCGACGACCTACACGTACTAAATCTATTAGACGGACGGCCGTGCCTTAGCTTAAGGTTTAAGTTTTTGGGGAAACAGTTAGGCAACTATTTCGTGTTTATATTTTTGTAAATACTTGGTAATTAATCTCCTTCCCAAGGATGGGGGATTTAATACATGTGCGTTCGTATACCTTCAAAATATATTTTATTTCTAACCCCAAAATATAATCATTTTTCCCAAAAATATTATATTTTATTTCATACACTTTTCCAAAATAATATTCTTGACAAATACGCGTTCATTGGTATTTTCTGAATTGCGTAAGTTACGGATAAAGATCGGGTGGTAATAATTATACCGTTGTAACTTATTATTAATTATGAAAGCGTATGTATTATTTTTGGAATCATTATCATTCGGTAATATTATTTTTACCCTAAAAATAATATTTGTATAGTTCACAAAATAATCATAGAAATTCACAAGTGTTGTTATGAAAACATATATTCTAGATATATATATTTCAGGTTTTATTTTGTGAAGATCCCACCTCTGATATTTTGTAAATAAAGTCGTGGCGAAACTTACGTTTTGAAAACAAGTCAAAAATTAGATTTACAACACTTGTAGTGAAAATATTCCCAAGTGTTAGGTTTTTAGAAAAATTTCGCCAGAGTTTCCCCTGTAACTGGAGGTGGCCACGCTTTCAAGCGTATCATTTTCTTTTAAGATTCAAATCAACAATTTTCTCATTTCAACCAAAACAATATCCAAAGCATCAACTAGTCAAAATATATATAAATCGCAAAAATTACATGAACTTGAAGTTTATCCAAAAATATGAAGTAAATCCCATTACTTTTAGTGGATCTTTTGTATAAATCAATCCGGTTTCGTAAAAGTCTCGTTTTTAACGAAATTCCATCTTTACAACTTCTTGTAAAATTTGACAAAACTAGTTCTTTGTCAAAATTTAGTGTTACACAAGTGTCTACACACTTGTGTGTTTAAAAATCATTCTTGTTCGTGTAAGATCCGGTTTTAGAAAATATGATTTCTTTGACACTTGGTCCTTTGAAAATACCGTTTGTAGATCCGTAGATCTACTAGTTTAAAACACCATTTCATAAGAAAAATCGATTTTACACAAGTTCATGTTTAGTGTGTAGTAGAGTTTCATCATTTAACCCTTTTCATACTTAAACCACTCTATGTCATGATCCATGATCATGACCACTCCGGGTTAGACGATGATCCGAGCTACCACAACATAGATCGGCACTAAATAGTTACACAAAACAAGTCTTGCTAGATTTACACAACATCATAGCTTTTAACCATCATTTTTAACATTTTAGTAGACTTTTACATATCATCTTGCATGTTCATGAGTTTTGAACCGTTACATCTTATTTTAACCGCTTTAAAATAGATCGAGAGGGCGTTTATAGCAACTTACTACTAGCTCGGGGCTAGGGAAGATTCTAGTCGAAGAATGAGTGGATAAAAGCAATTGGGTGAGGTCCTTCACGTTCCGAATGCACCACGCTTCCTTATGTGAGATCCTTAACACTTGTATACCATTGGAACTTGCAAGATCAAAACCGAAAATGGATGGATGGTTGTGGGGTGCTCTCGGCCAAGAACCAAAGAGAGAGGGAGAGAGTGTGTGTTGGTAAGTTGAGTGTGTGAAGGTTATGTTGGTTTAAGCTTGGTTCTTATAGACAAAACTCAAGATCATTAACCATTGGATCATATGTCTAATTGATATTAGACAAGAGTGATTATTTTTATCATAAATAGGACAAGGGTGTCCCCCTAGGGGACGAGTTCGGTTGAGGGGGGGGGGTCTCCTAGTTAGATTTCAACCATTAGTTAGCCATATTGTTAAGTTAAGTTGGAGGTTAACTCGGTTAATAGTGTACTGTAAGTTGTGACGGGTGTTAGGGTATTCGGGGACCCTAACTGGCTCAGAAAAAGATAAACAATGTTAATGGCAATATTTTTATGTTCCGGGTAAAGTCCGGTTGTTCGGTTGGATAGTGATCCGTTAAAGTGCTTAACAAAGTTTTAAAGTGTCGTTATTATTATTTTTAGTGACACAACTTATTCCGGACACTTTGGAAAGTGTCTAGTAATATTTTCCTCATGTTTTGGCACTTTATTAGTTAGCTAGAATGCTGAATTTTAATTAAAGTGCTGAATTTTGTACTTAAAGTACGTTTTAGGCACATCCGGTCACTGTAATCTCATTCCTAGTGATGCAGTTCTACAACCCTTATATCCCTACACTCACCACTAGTGTAGCAAACTATCTCAGGCTCTTACAGGCCTTAGAGGCAGTACCTGCCTGGTGCTAGCTATAGCAGCACGTTTAATAGGTTATCCGTTCATTGTGCTACTGTGCTTTTATGCATCACGGTTGTCACTACAGTTCTGTATGCAAATAGTAGAGTGACAGCAAGTAAAGTATGATGCAAGTAAGTACATGTATCAGCATTCAAGTAGCAGTTTATCCACAAGTTCAAGTAAGCACAGTAATTAAGCAGTAATTAATTATTAATTAAGTCGTACGGATACCTGGTTTGGTGAGGGTTGTCACATAAGTAGTCTCATTTTACTTACCATACATAACTTTTGTTTACACATTACTTGATTTACATTTGATGGTTTTCACACATTTGACATTTGACTATACATAAACATTTTTACATTGGTGGTTGGTTTTGTTTAAGTGATTTAAATAACGAGGCGTGTGTAATAAGATAAAAGCATGGTGGATACGCCGCTGGTACTTCCTATATATAAGTGCTTTTATAGTATTACATATCGTAGCGTTATTTAAACCATTTCAATATTTGACATATTACATTTTACACAAATGACATATTTTCACTAAACAATTGTTTTACAAAACAACTTATTTTACACAAACTCATTTTACTTGGTTATTCATTTAACCTTACATTACTCTTTTATATATCATCTACTTTATCATCGCTTTTCAAATGATTTATAAAACAAAACATTTTACAAGGATCATGACTGACTTTTGTTAAACAACTTTTTCTAAACTTATAGGTCATGAATCCTATTTTCATAAAACCTATGTACTCGCCGGCATTTTTATGCTGACGTACCTATTTTCACATGTGTTTCAGGAAATGATGCATTAGGATTGATCAAGATACATTTAGGCGGACTTGGGCCTTAGTGACAATAAAAGATGGAAGACTAGTTAATTTTGTTATACTTCTTTGTTTGATAAGACATTGTAACTCTTTTAATTCAATAAAACAATATTTCAATTTTCCATGTGTTATGAAACAATGATTCTGTTACAACACTCCCCGACGATTCCGCCACGTTTTGTTGTTTTACGTGGTCGGGGTGTGACAGAAAAGTTGGTATCAGAGCCCATGGTTATAGGGAATTAGGTTATTAGTAATGCTTTGACCTAGTCAATAACCTTCCTAGGACCCTAACGCGAGTTTACTTGCGTTTAGTCATAAAATAATACCGTCACCTATCCTTATGCGACAACCACAACAAGAACACAAACTTCAAATCCGCTTTGAAAATCAATCATCTGTTCTAGGATGATTTATTGTAAGGTTTTGAACCTTCAAAATTTTCAAAATCTCGTCAAAGTTTGGGTCTTTTAATGTGAACACGTGCAAACTGGAAGAGTGAATGCCTGTACTCTGAGTTTTCTGTCTAAGGCTAGAGTGTTCGTACAAATCCGCAGTATCAGACCAGTCACTCTTACCTGGGAACTCTTGGGGTGAGTGTTCACTTATAGGCAAGCATGTCTTCAGCAATACATTATTATGACCCGCTTGCTTTGATTTGTCACCGTCTCATTTGTTTGCCTTAGGTAACAAGCAAATGATCGCAATTTTTTTTATGCATTGCCATTCTGTTTTGCTTATCCGGTAACATTTCACTTGTTTCTTCCTATGTCTTTCATTTCCTTCCAGAATGTCTTTTCCTCTCAGCAACGGTCAAATGTCTGAGCAAACAGCCAAATTTGCTCAGCAAATAGGCGAAGTGATTCTGAAGACGGTGGATTTAGGCATTGCCATGTCTCGTCTCAACAATGAAGTCGCTCAAGAGTCACCAAAGGAAGCAGAAGTCAAGCCTGCACCAAAATCAAGGAAGCGTAAGGCTTCAAGGAAACCCGCAGCAGTTACACCTAATCAAGCGGGACCTAGCCAAGTGGCAGCGCCACCAGCTAGGAAGCTGTACTTAGGAGCTGCCCCATGGTGCAAACGATGCAACCATCATCATTTAAACCTCTTACCCTGGTTCAAATGTACCTACTGTGGACGATGGGGACATTTGGTTGATGTATGCCGCTTTGCTATCCAAAACAAAGCTGATATAAGCCTTGCTGCTGCTCAACCTCCTGCCAAGAAACCTTATGACCGTACTACACTGATGTGCAACAAGTGTTATGTACCTCACAAAGCTTACCTGCAGTGTCGTCTGTGTACTTCATGTGGACGACTCGGTCACCTGGCAAATGCTTGTCTTTTCAACCCAATCCAAGGTGGTCCAAACCAACCCCAAGTCAACCCTGCTCAAGCTCGTTTACCGTTTGGTACTTGGTACAACTACGGTGAGACGAGCTATTTCAGGAACAAGTAATCAGAGATTGTCAATGCAAGTCTGACGCACGGATAAGCATATGGCTGAGTATAAGATATTGCTGTTTTAATCTTATGCTTTTGTTTTCTCTGTTTTTTTCTTGTAATGTGAAACAATCAGTTTTGTTTATGAATAAATTGTTGTTCACAATTCTGATGTACAAGTGTAGTTACATATGTGTATGGCATTTCCCTATGATACCTACATCATAGAACTATGTTCTTTACAAACTACTCTTGTGATTCTCCCTTTCAAGTGATCGCTCATAATTTCCTCGAAAGTTCTAAGTACTCGTTTCGTTCTAAGAAACGAAGTACATGAAATGAAGTGACATTATAAGTAATCGTGATTTTGCACATCTGTACCTTAGAATCCTTGGTTAGAAAACTAAGGTATTTTTCAATCTCATACCCATTTACGTTTTGATTTCTTTCAACATGCATAGCATAAGTTTTCAAAAAACATCCTCCATGATTTCAAATGCATTGTCTATGTTTTCAAAAAAACAACCCCCATGATTTCAAATGCATTGTCTATGTTTTCAAAAACAACCCCCATGATTTCAAAAACATTGCCTATGTTTTCAAAAACAACCTCCATGATTTCAAATGCATTGTCTATGTTTTCAAAAACAACCCCCATGATTTCAAAAAGCATTATTCATATTTTCAAAAACCTTATACATAATTTCAAAATTCATCTCGCATGATTTTAAAACATATTTTTATAAATATACCTACCTAATACACCTACTTTATGATTTCAAAAATATTATATATAAGGTTTCAAAAACATTAAACACATTTTTAAAAAGAAACCCCATGCATAGTTTTCAAAAACATTTTTCTCATACATTAACTTAACCTTCAAATTCTGCTTCATATGTCGCCTTGACATATCTAGCATCTCAACTTCATAAGCATTTTTACTTCATGTTTTGACTTAAGCACATCCAGTGCAAGGTTTCAAAACATCTTCGACTTCTAAAATCCATATAGGATCTTTTTATCTTCACATTAGACCCTTGTGGATGATTTTCATTCAAATCAGAATCCTTAATTGGATTCCTTGTGTACCTTAATTCGAACATTTCGATTCCTTATAATCGAAATCGAATTTTCTCTTTAAAAGAATCTTTCTATCTTCATAGTTAGATTCTTGCTAATGTTTAAAGTACCAAATGAAATCCACGGAATGGATTCCTAGTGTGCTTTAAATGCATGTACGCAGTTAACAAAACATATTAACAAATTAAAGATCTAAGTAAACAATTTTGTGGTTATGTGACTATGTGTTTATGCATCTTGTGTTTTCTTTTATGCATTTTGTGTTTTTGTATACTCTGGATATTCATTATCCAAATCCTCGTAGAATCTTTCATATCTTCATATGAGGGATTCATGGTAGGATATTCAAAAAGGTACTACCTTAAATCCTTAATGGGCTTCTACGTAATCGTTAAGACCCTTGGATTATATAGTACCATTCCATCTTTCAAAGAGACCCCTTGAGTGGTCTTGTCAGAGAGATTGATTCAGAATCTGGTTAAGAACAACACGTGGTGATATAGCTGAACCGACTCCTTGGTAGTCTATTTAAATCATTGTTGATTTAATTAAAAGGACCCTATGGTGGTCTAGTCACAATCATCACAAGTTCGTTCATTATTTTCTTCCCCAACACATTATAAGATGCACTACGTGACTATGCAAGGAATTACGTAATTATGGATGCATACATAATTACAAAGTTCAGTGCACGGGAACCACGGTAAGACTTATTATGTGTAAGAACCGATAGTGGCAACCATAACGGTATGTGAACAATGTAATAGAGGTACGGTGGACGCACCAATAACACTTTATATACTTGTATATAAGTGTCCCTCTCATATTGCAAGCATGATGTTATTTAAAGTTACTAGAAGTTCAGGACTCTAACCAAACTGTTTGATCTTTTCAACTTCATGTTTCAAGCTCTCACAGGATTCCTCTAAAATAAATTTCGGGACGAAATTTCCTGAAGTAGGGGAGACTGTGACACCTGTGTCACTTCAACCATCAAACAAATACCAAACCAATGAAATATTGTATTTCATGTCACACCCCGACCACGTAGAACATACAAAACGTGGCGGAAACGTCGGGGAGTGTTGTAACAGAATTAATTGTTTCAAATCCAAGGCAATTGAAGTTTCGTTTTATTAATCAAACATGAGAGTTTACATTGTTTAAACAAGAAACAAAGGGTACATAACATAAATTAACTAGTTCTTGTCTCGTTTTAAGTCACTAAGGCACGGGTCCGCCTAAGTATGTCTTGATAAGTCCTATGCATCATCTCCTTTAAACACATGTGAAAATAGGTACGTCAGCATAAAAATGCCTGTGAGATACATAGGTTTTGTGAAAATAGGATTCATGACTTATGTTTGAGAAAATGTTTAGTCATGAACCTTGTAATTTGCTTTGTCTTGTAAATCATTTGAAAGACGATAAGATCAGATGATATGTATAAATAAGTGAATAATGTATGGTTAAATGAATAACCATGTAAAATGTGTTTGTATAAGATAAGTTGTTTATAAATAAATGTCTTGTGAAAAGTATGTTATTTGTATAAAATGTTCTATGTCTCAAACTGAAATGATTCAAATAACGCTACGATATGTAATACCATACAAACACTTATATATAGGAAGTACCAGCGGCGTATCCACCACGCTTGTATCATATTACACACGCCTCGTTACTTAATCACTTACTCAAACAAAACTACCAAAGTAAAATGTTCATGTCTAATGTAAATCATGTAATATGTATCCAAAATGTAAGCATGTGATGAATAACAAATGTACTAAGTATGCAACAAATAGACATACGTAGCATGTGACCTGTACTAAGTATGCAACAATAGACATACGTAGCATGTGACCTGTACTAAGTATGCAACAATAGACATATGTAGCATGTGACCTGTACTAAGTATGCAACAATAGACATACGTAGCATGAAATGTAATGTAAAACGATGTACTAAGTAATGCACACAATGGGCACACCTAGCATGAAATGTAATGTAAAACGATGTACTAAGTAATGCACACAATGGGCACACCTAGCATGAAATGTAATGAAATCATGTACTATAATGTACTAACGAACATAGCAGGTATATGATGTGAAAACAGGAAAGCTTGAAAGTAACAAGTAGGCACATGTGTTCCACCCCAAAACGTTTGGAAAACAGTAAAAGAGGGGTCTATGTACTCACTTGAGATTGCTCAGAAGTCCTTGGGTAACAACCAAACAATGCTAGAGATCGCGGATATCAAACGGCACCTAATATAGGTAACTATGTTAATAATCGAACCTAAATCGGAGGATTTAGATAGAATGAGGGTTCGTAAACCAAACGAGTATAGAGACTCGTGTCATATGGTTTAACAAAGCCCACATACTAATTGAAACCTAACCTAATAGTTTACGACCCATTACGACCCGTTTAGGTAGCTTATGCTACTTTAACGCGTCATTCGCGTGAAACGCGTTCGGACCGCCTAACTAGTCCTATGACAAGTGTTATATGCCTAAACATGTTACATTATCAGTTATGTGACAAAAGTTTAGGTTACATATGCTTAATTACCAATTATACATGAAAAGGGTACTCTGGTAATTTACCTAAGGCATATAAACTACCTATCATACAACTACTTAAACGATGTGACCATAAGGTATAACCTCGGAAGGTTATTCCCTATATACTATTGTCACCTAATGTATTTGGTCGGATCCTAATGATCGACCAAATGGGTCGGGTTCGAAGGTATAAGCGATTTATCAGATCGCTTACCCTTACGACCCTAGACAATGTGGTAATTAGTAGGCATAGTCCCAAGGGACTATAACCATCGTGATTACAATCACGTTGCGAAGTTCAAACGAACTTCGCATTGACCATAACTGGTCAACACTGAAAGTCAAACAAAGTTTGACTTTCGGACTCGAAAAGAAATAAAAGAACGAAAGAATACTTACGAAGGGTCCCCGAATGCTAATCTAGATCAAAATAACTCAGGTATGAAACAATGGTTCCAACTTAGAGTCTTTTTTATCAGATTCTTGTGGGTTTTGAAGCAATGGGGGTGGGGTATTTATAGTTTTCGGGTAACCGTTAAGATCGTTTCATGGAAACCGTGCTCAAATCTCATGCGTACACTTGTTGGAAAGTTATGGTGGCTAAAAATGGCTTCTTATCAGCTGAAAGGTCAAGTGTGAACTTGTGGTTGTGGTTAAAACAGCTGGAATCTGCTGACTGATCGTTCTTATCTGTTCTGGGAGGCTGACGCGGCCCACTTCAGGATACACCAAAACTAATGCGGGCCGCATGGGGGTTCTGATCAGAAATTAGTTTCAAAAATGACAGTTTTGGTCCCTGTTGTGTATTTAAGCCATTTCCGACACTTCTAAGGCCCATAAAGCCAACTTTAAGGCCCTAAAATGATGCCTAATCATTGTGGACATGAAACATGCTCAAAAATATGTCGGATGTTGGTTCGTTTGGTCGTACGAACGCGATGTTCGCTTAATTACGACGGAATACGCATAAGTGCGAAAAACGATCCAAATGACGCGACGAATGGATTTTTCTTAAGCCAAACACTAAAATAAAATATTTTAGTGCTTACATAAATTTTTGGATGTCCGGATGTATTCAGAACGTAAGTTATGCGCGAAAATGCAAACTTGTGCACTTTTTGACGCTTTTAGTCCCTGAATGACACAAAAGTTTATTTTAGCACACCGAACCCCTAAAAGCCTATTTCTAAGCTATGTAAAGGATATTTAAGGTGTGTTTAACTTATGGTCATGTTCCGGAATGTCTGTTACAGTTCAAATTGGCATACTTTTGCAGTTTGTCAAATTTAGTCCCTGTAAGCGAATAAACTTTATTTCACCATACCAAACCTTCCAAAACTTAATTCTAAGTTATGTAAAGGTTATTTAAGGTATGTTAAGCCTATTTCACTATTCTGGAGTGTTCGTTGGATTAAACTGGTTATATTTACGCATCAGTGCGCGTATAACCTTCCAGAAGGCGATTTAGAGCTTGTAATCGAACAAGAATTGATATGTGCAAAAGATACACATATTTATACAAGTCCAAAGTATGAAATACAATATTTCATTGGTTTGGAATTTGTTGGATGGTTGAAGTGACACAGGTGTCACAGTCTCCCCTACTTTAGGAAATTTCGTCCCGAAATAAATTCGTAGGAGTCTATCTGTGGCTTTGTGTTAAGTAACCATCAAAGATAAGCAAGGCATAATCCTGTTATTTCTCTTTAACGGACATTTTTCAGAATTGAAAAATGAACGGAGTTATTTTCAACAGGCATTATTCAGAAACGAAAAATGGACGAAATAAGTCATTTTCCACAATTTCTTCATAAACGAAAATGAACCAAAATGAGTCATTTTCCACAACCTCTTCAGAAACGAAAATGAACGAAATGAGTCATTTTCCACAACCTCTTCAGAAACGAAAATGAACGAAATGAGTCATTTTCCACAACCTCTTCAGAAACGAAAATGAACGAAATGAGTCATTTTCCACAACCTCTTTAGAAACGAAAATGAACGAAATGAGTCATTTTCCAGACACACGACCAAACTAGTTGTGGTTTCCGTGCACTGAATTCCATAATTATGTATGCATCCATAATTACGTAATTCCTTGCATAGTCCGCACAGTTTGTCTTGAAATGTTTTAGGGGAGGAAAATCAAACCTGTGATGAGTGTGACTAGACTACCATAAGGTCCTTTTAATTAGATCGACAAATGATCCTTTTAATTAGGCCACCAAGGAGTCCTTTCAGCTATCTCATCACATGATATTCCTAACCAGATTTTTGGATCAATCTGTTTAACTAGACCACTCAGGGGTCTAATTATGGAATAGTACAATATAATCCAAGGGTCTTTACTATTACGTAAAAGCCCATTGAGGATTTAATATAGCACCTTTGGAAATCCTACTATGAATCCCTTATACGAAGATATGGAAGATTCTACGAGGACTTGGATAGCAAAAACTTGGATTACACAAAAACATAAAAGGAAACACATAAGCACATAATCACATAGTTGTTTAACTTGGTTATTAATTTGTTATCTTGGACGCGGATACTTAAAGCACACCAGGAATCCAATTCGTGGATTTCATTTGGCACTTTAATCATTTCAAGAATCCATCCATCAAGATAGGATGATCTACCAAAAATTCAATTTTCGTTTTCAGGAAAACGCAATATTCGAATTAAGGTACACAATAATTTAGGACATACGGAAATACCCTTGGGTACCCTATTAAGAATTTATAGTGGTACTTGGGGTATTCGTACAGAATTATAACTTGCACCTTGTACTTCGTTTCTTTGCAAGAGACGGGTACTTAGGATCTTTGTGTAAAACGCAAGAGATTGTAAAATGGGAGAATTTTGGGGGTAGTCTGTTCTTCAAGGAATGCGGTTCCTTGATTGTCGGTATTGTAAGGGATATGTTGTTTATACATACAATCATATAAATACATTGCAATGTAAATAAAAGATTTATTTATAAACAGTGTTAACAACTGTTTCACGGACCTTGACAACATAAGAAAATAATACATAAGGTGTGATTATTTCTAAAGAGTGTTGTCTTCTAATCGGTCAGATGCTCATCTCTGTGCTGGATTAGCATTAGCACGCTTTGGGCAATTTCTTTGGAAATGTCCCATCTCGCCACACTTGTAGCAAGAACCTGGTGGAAAGCTAGCTCGAGCAGGTTTGTTGTCAGCTTGATTTGGTGCAATTGCTGCTACGCAAACTTTTGCTGTATGACCTTTACGTCCACAAATTTGGCATTCGCAGCACTTCACATTAACATGATGATAAAGGTTACATTGGTTGCACAAAGGTGAAGTTCCATTGTATGGCTTCCTAGCACGGGGTTGAGCTGGTTGTTTGGGGACGACTTGATCGTTGTGAGTAACCATGGTGAAGTTCTGAGAAGCCTTTTGCTTCTTTGACCTCTTAGGGGATCCAGTCTGCTCATCCATGGTCTTTGATTCCTCTATTGGTTTCGATTCCTCGACCGGTTTCTTGTCACCCTTTCGGAAAAGCTTACGTTTCCTGATCTGAGATTCAGTCAAGGTTGCAGATAGCTCAATGGCCTGCCTAACCGTAGTGGGGTTACTACCAGTAACAATGTCCTGAACTGAGTCAGGGAGACCATCAATGTATTTTTCGATCACCTTATCCAAAGGCGTAACCATGGTAGGACACAACAGGCTCAGCTCCTCATATCGATCAGTGTATGCTCGATGTTCACCGCTGTCTTGCTTAAGATCATCAAATTCCCTTTCCAAGGCCCTGATCTCGTGACGAGGACAAAATTCCTTCATCATCAGTGCTCTAAGTTCTTCCCATGTTTGAGCCAGTGCCACTTCGGCACCCCTATCTCTCACCACACCGTTCCACCACGTCAAAGCTCGTTTCTCAAAGACACTAGATGCGAAATCTACCTTTCGCTCGTTTGGACATTGAACATGCCTGAAGGTGCTCTCTAGACTCTCGAACCATTGCAGAAGTGCAGTCGCTCCTTGAGACCCAGAAAACTTTGATGGCTTAGCCGAGTTGAACGTCTTGAAGTTGCAGAGGGCATTATTGTTGTTGATAGCTTGGTGACATTGGGCAACGATGGTCGGGATTGCAGCAGTTATTTGCTGTGTAATGACAGCTGCCAGATCGTCAATAGATACCGGATTTTCGCGTCGTGGAGGCATTCTAAAAGAGAAGAACATGAAAGGAAACGAGTGAGAGAATTAGACGAAAAGAATGAGATGAAACAAATCTGATGAAAGCAAGGATAGTGGTCATTTGTTTGTTACTACAAAGCAACGAACGACCCTGGTGATTAATCAAAGTAAATAGGTCAAAAATAATGTATCGCGAAGACATGCTCGCCTATAAGTGAACACTCATCCCAAGAATTCCCAGGTAAGCGCAACTGGTCTCGCGTCTGATGAGATGTATACGAAGTGCTTGCCTAGACAGAAAACCTAGAATACAGGCATTCACCCTTCCAGTTTGCACGTGTTCACATTATTTAAAACCCAAAACCTTGACGAGATTTTGAAAATTCAAAGGGGTTCAAAACCATATAACAGAGGGTTCAAAACCTTACAATAGAGGGTTCAAAACCTAGTAATCAATCATCCTAGAACAGATGATTAGTTTTCAAAGCGGTTTTGAAATTTATGTTCTTGTTGTGGTCGTCGCCTAAGGATAGGTGACGGTATTGTTTTCTGACTAAACGCAAGTAAACTCGCGTTAGGGTCCTAAGAAGGTTATAGACTAGGTCAAAGCATTACTAATAACCTAATTCCCTATAACCATTGGCTCTGATACCATCTTTTCTGTCACACCCCGACCACGTAGAACATACAAAACGTGGCGGAAACGTCGGGGAGTGTTGTAACAGAATTAATTGTTTCAAATCCAAGGCAATTGAAGTTTCGTTTTATTAATCAAACATGAGAGTTTACATTGTTTAAACAAGAAACAAAGGGTACATAACATAAATTAACTAGTTCTTGTCTCGTTTTAAGTCACTAAGGCACGGGTCCGCCTAAGTATGTCTTGATAAGTCCTATGCATCATCTCCTGAAAACTCATGTGAAAATAGGTACGTCAGCATAAAAATGCCTGTGAGATACATAGGTTTTGTGAAAATAGGATTCATGACTTATGTTTGAGAAAATGTTTAGTCATGAACCTTGTAATTTGATTTGTCTTGTAAATCATTTGAAAGACGATAAGATCAGATGATATGTATAAATAAGTGAATAATGTATGGTTAAATGAATAACCATGTAAAATGTGTTTGTATAAGATAAGTTGTTTATAAATAAATGTCTTGTGAAAAGTATGTTATTTGTATAAAATGTTCTATGTCTCAAACTGAAATGATTCAAATAACGCTACGATATGTAATACCATACAAACACTTATATATAGGAAGTACCAGCGGCGTATCCACCATGCTTGTATCATATTACACACGCCTCGTTACTTAATCACTTACTCAAACAAAACTACCAAAGTAAAATGTTCATGTCTAATGTAAATCATGTAATATGTATCCAAAATGTAAGCATGTGATGAATAACAAATGTACTAAGTATGCAACAAATAGACATACGTAGCATGTGACCTGTACTAAGTATGCAACAATAGACATACGTAGCATGTGACCTGTACTAAGTATGCAACAATAGACATACGTAGCATGTGACCTGTACTAAGTATGCAACAATAGACATACGTAGCATGAAATGTAATGTAAAACGATGTACTAAGTAATGCACACAATGGGCACACCTAGCATGAAATGTAATGTAAAACGATGTACTAAGTAATGCACACAATGGGCACACCTAGCATGAAATGTAATGAAATCATGTACTATAATGTACTAACGAACATAGCAGGTATATGATGTGAAAACAGGAAAGCTTGAAAGTAACAAGTAGGCACATGTGTTCCACCCCAAAACGTTTGGAAAACAGTAAAAGAGGGGTCTATGTACTCACTTGAGATTGCTCAGAAGTCCTTGAGTAACAACCAAACAATGCTAGAGATCGCGGATATCAAACGGCACCTAATATAGGTAACTATGTTAATAATCGGACCTAAATCGGAGGATTTAGATAGAATGAGGGTTCGTAAACCAAACGAGTATAGAGACTCGTGTCATATGGTTTAACAAAGCCCACATACTAATTGAAACCTAACCTAATAGTTTACGACCCATTACGACCCGTTTAGGTAGCTTATGCTACTTTAACGCGTCGTTCGCGTGAAACGCGTTCTGACCGCCTAACTAGTCCTATGACAAGTGTTATATGCCTAAACATGTTACATTATCAGTTATGTGAAAAAAGTTTAGGTTACATATGCTTAATTACCAATTATACATGAAAAGGGTACTCTGGTAATTTACCTAAGGCATATAAACTACCTATCATACAACTACTTAAACGATGTGACCATAAGGTATAACCTCAGAAGGTTATTCCCTATATACTATGGTCACCTAATGTATTTGGTCGGATCCTAATGATCGACCAAATGGGTCGGGTTCGAAGGTATAAACGATTTATCAGATCGCTTACCCTTACGTCCCTAGACAACGTGGTAATTAGTAGGCATAGTCCCAAGGGACTATAACCATCGTGATTACAATCACGTTGCGAAGTTCAAACGAACTTCGCATTGACCATAACTGGTCAACACTGAAAGTCAAACAAAGTTTGACTTTCGGACTCGAAAAGAAATAAAAGAACGAAAGTATACTTACGAAGGGTCCCCGAATGCTAATCTAGATCAAAATAACTCAGGTATGAAACAATGGTTCCAACTTAGAGTCTTTTTGATCAGATTCTTGTGGGTTTTGAAGTAATGGGGGTGGGGTATTTATAGTTTTCGGGTAACCGTTCAGATCGTTTCATGGAAACCGTGCTCAAATCTCATGCGTACACTTGTTGGAAAGTTATGGTGGCTAAAAATGGCTTCTTATCAGCTGAAAGGTCAAGTGTGAACTTGTGGTTGTGGTTAAAACAGCTGGAATCTGCTGACTGATCGTTCTTATCTGTTCTGGGAGGCTGACGCGGCCTGCTTCAGGATACACCAAAACTAATGCGGGCCGCATGGGGGTTCTGATCAGAAAATTAGTTTCAAAAATGACAGTTTTGGTCCCTGTTGTGTATTTAAGCCATTTCCGACACTTCTAAGGCCCGTAAAGCCAACTTTAAGGCCCTAAAATGATGCCTAATCATTGTGGACATGAAACATGCTCAAAAATATGTCGGATGTTGGTTCGTTTGGTCGTACGAACGCGATGTTCGCTTAATTACGACGGAATACGCATAAGTGCGAAAAACGATCCAAAT
This sequence comes from Helianthus tuberosus, assembly GCA_030545235.1. Classification (NCBI taxonomy): domain Eukaryota; kingdom Viridiplantae; phylum Streptophyta; class Magnoliopsida; order Asterales; family Asteraceae; genus Helianthus; species Helianthus tuberosus. The sequence continues at coordinate 3,755 of JARYGA010057191.1, read as the reverse complement.
GACGCGACGAATGGATTTTTCTCAAGCCAAACACTAAAATAAAATATTTTAGTGCTTACATAAATTTTTGGATGTCCGTATGTATTCAGAACGTAAGTTATGCGCGAAAATGCAAACTTATGCACTTTTTGACGCTTTTAGTCCCTGAATGACACAAAAGTTTATTTTAGCACACCGAACCCCTAAAAGCCTATTTCTAAGCTATGTAAAGGATATTTAAGGTGTGTTTAACTTATGGTCATGTTCCGGAATGTCTGTTACAGTTCAAATTGGCATACTTTCGCAGTTTGTCAAATTTAGTCCCTGTAAGCGAATAAACTTTATTTCACCATACCAAACCTTCCAAAACTTATTTCTAAGTAATGTAAAGGTTATTTAAGGTATGTTAAGCCTATTTCACTATTCTGGAGTGTTTGTTGGATTAAACTGGTTATATTTACGCATCAGTGCGCGTATAACCTTCCAGAAGGCGATTTAGAGCTTGTAATCGAACAAGAATTGATATGTGCAAAAGATACACATATTTATACAAGTCCAAAGTATGAAATACAATATTTCATTGGTTTGGCATTTGTTGGATGGTTGAAGTGACACAGGTGTCACATTTCATACTTGGGATTTGTATAAATATGTGTATCATTGGCACATATCAATTCTTGTTCGATTTCGGGCTTTAAATCGCTTTCTGGAAGGTTATACGCGCACTGATGCGTAAATATAACCAGTTTAATGCAACAAACACTCTGGAATAGTGACATAGGCTTAACATACCTTAAATAACCTATACATAACTTAGAAATAAGTTTTGGAAGGTTTGGTGTGCCGAAATCAAGTTTATTCGCTTACAGGGACTAAATTCGACAAACTGCGAAAGTATGTTGATTCGTATAGTAACGGACGTTCCGAAACATGGCCATAAGTTAAAAACACCCTAAATATCCTCTACATAGCTTAGAAATAGGCTTTGAGGGGTTCGGTGTGCTAAAATAAACTTTATGCTCATTCAGGGACTAAAAGCGTCAAAAAGTGCATAAGTTTGCATCTTCGCGCATAACTTACGTTTTGAATACATCCGGACATCCAAAAATTTATGTAATCATTAAAATATTATGTTTTAGTGATTGGCTTGTCAAAAATCCATTCGTCGCGCAATTTGGATCGTACACGCGTCCGTTACGACTTCCGTCGTAATTAACCAAACAACGCAGCCGTACGGCCAAACGAACCGACATCCGGCATATTTTTGAAAACATTTTAAGTCCCCTATACTTTAACTTCATTTTAGACCCTTAAAATGTGGTTAACAGGGCTTAAACGTGTCAAAACGCATCAAAAATCAAGTTCGGAGTCACAGGGGCCTGTTCTGCCATTTTTGAAACATAGCTGGTCTGCAAGGTCCTTGCGCACCGCAAGGGTATTAGGCTTACGGTGTGCAAGTCATCACCAGCACAGCAGAATGTTGCAAACAGCCTGTTTCAGCTGTTATACACTCTTTTCTCGCTTGCAACTGGTTTCTAGCAATCCTATGGGCTCCCATGGGTTTGTAAATCAGTGGGTATGTGTTGTACGGCTGAGATTAACGCTTGCAAAACAAGAAACGATCTTAACGGCTCTATATTTTCTATAAATACCCCCCCCCCATGTCTTGCTCATTTCCCTCACATTTGAAATCTGATTCAAAGCTCTCTAAGTGGAAGTTTAAATGCTTCCTACCTGAGAGTGAATCGGGTTCGAATCTTGCGGGGACCTTCTGTAAGTATTCTTTCGCGTTTATCGTTCGTTTTAGCGTTAAAGTCAAACTGTGTTTGACTTTCTGCATTGACCAGTTTATGGTCAACGCGAAGTTCGTTTGAACTTAATAACGTGAGCGTAATCACGATGGTTATAGTCCCTAGTGACTATACCTACTGATTACCACGTTATCTAGGCTCAGTGACGAGTCGTAGTTTCGGGCAAAATGCGTGTTCTCGCGTATTTTGTAACCAAACTACTCTAGGGTATCAAAACCGTTTGTTTTGATACCAAAACCTGTTTTCTAACTTAACTAAACATGTTCTAGCATGTTTTGCTCGTCACTTTTAGATTTGTGCTTGTTTAGGGTCGTAAGGGTAAGCGATCTAATCAATCGCTTATGCTTTCGAACCCGACCCATTTGGTCGATCATTAGGATCCGACCAAACACTTTAGGTGACCATAGTAGTTTAGGGAATAACCTTCCGAGGTTATACCTTATGGTCACGTCGTTTAAGTAGTTGTATGATAAGTAGTTCTTATGCCTTAAGTAAATTACCAAAATGCCCTTTTTAAGTCAAAATTCATTTTAAGCCTATGTAACATAACTTTTGGTATCTAAACTGATTTAGTAACAATATTAGACATGTCAAGGCATATCTTACTTGTCATATGGCTAGTTAGGCGTTCCGAACGCGTTCTACGCAAATGACGCGTTAAAGTAGCATAAGCTACCTAAACGGGTCGTAACGGGTCAAAAGCACTTAGTCTAGGTTTCATTTTAGTATGTAGGCTTTGTCAAACCATATTACATAAGTTCCTACACTTATTTGGTTTACAAACCCTCATGCTACCTGATCCTCCGATTAGGTCCGTTTATTAATATAGTTACCTATATTAGGTGCCGTTTGATTCCGTAACCTTCTAGCTTTGCTTGGTGGATATCTAAAGTCTATTGAGCAATCTCAAGTGAGTACATAGACCCCTCTTTTACTGTTTTCCAAACATTTTGGGGTGAAACACATGTGCCTACTTGTTACTTTCGTGCTTTTCATGTTTTCTCATCATATACATGCTATGTTCATTAGTACATTATTAGTACATCGTTTTACATGACATTTTATGCTATGTATGTCCATTGTGTGCATACTTAGTACATTGTTTTACATTACCTTTTCATGCTATGTATGTTCATCATACTTAGTACATTTTCATTTCATCACATGCTTACATTTTGATATGACATTTGGTTTGTTTAAATGGGACCATATACATTCATTAACTTTGATCACGCCGCTCGTTAGTAGGTAATGGTACCATAGGAATTGACAACTCCCGTTCCTAACATCCTAGGTATGTTTGGATGAAAGGAATGACCGAATTCGATAAAACATAATACAGATAGACCTTTAATTTGTTTAAAGGCTCATCACCACAGTCACAAGGCTTGAATGTATGCATTTTCACAATACCGCATAAATGTTTGTATTCAGTAAAGCATGCATTATTCTACAAAGCATAACTTTTGATTTATTCAAATACTTTGTTTTGTACATTTTTACTTATGGTTTAAGTAGTCTCATTTTACTTACCATACATAACTTTTGTTTACACATTACATGATTTACATTTGATGGTTTTCACACATTTGACATTTGACTATACATAAACATTTTTACATTGGTGGTTGGTTTTGTTTAAGTGATTTAAATAACGAGGCGTGTGTAATAAGATAAAAGCATGGTGGATACGCCGCTGGTACTTCCTATATATAAGTGCTTTTATAGTATTACATATCGTAGCGTTATTTAAACCATTTCAATATTTGACATATTACATTTTACACAAATGACATATTTTCACTAAACAATTGTTTTACAAAACAACTTATTTTACACAAACTCATTTTACTTGGTTATTTATTTAACCTTACATTACTCTTTTATATATCATCTACTTTATCATCGCTTTTCAAATGATTTATAAAACAAAACATTTTACAAGGATCATGACTGACTTTTGTT
>JARYGA010057190.1:0-72836 GCA_030545235.1 Helianthus tuberosus | reverse complement strand
GAACCGAAGACGCCCATAGAGATTCGCATCTTCTTGGGTCTGGCAGGATACTATAGGCGTTTTATTGAAAATTTCTCAAGGATTGCTGCACCCCTGACTTCTTTGACTTGAAAGAATATAAAGTTTGATTGGGGTCCTAAGCAACAAGAATCCTTTGAGATTCTTAAGAAAAAGTTGGGCAATGCTTCGGTTTTGACATTGCCTGAAGGAATTGAAGAGTTTGTGGTATACTGCGACGCATCACATATTGGAATAGGTTGTGTACTCATGCAAAGAGGCAAGGTCATTGCCTATGCCTCGCGACAATTAAAGGTGAACGAAAGGAATTACACCACCCACGATTCGGAATTGGGTGTCGTTTTGTTTGCACTAAAACTTTGGAGGCATTATTTATATGGTACCAAGTGTGTGATCTATTTTGATCATAAGAGCCTTCAGCATCTGTTCTGAACATGAGACAGCGTCGATGGATGGAGACACTAAATGACTACGATTGTGAAATCCGATATCATCCAGGCAAGGCGAATGTGGTTGCTGACGCCTTGAGCCGTAAAGAAAGAGTTAAGCCTATTAGAATCAATGCCAAGAGCATTGAATTGAAGAATAGCTTGAATGAAAGGTTGTTAGCCGCTCAAAAGGAAGCTGTATTAGAAGCTAACTATCCGAATGAAAAATTAGGCGTAACTGCTGAACAGTTATCATATGGCAAGGATGGAATCCTAAGGTTGAATGGACGAATATGGCTTCTAATTTATGGAGGACTTAGGGATGTGATTCTTCAAGAAGTCCATAGCTCCAAATATTCTGTTCATCCTGGCTGTGATAAGATGTATCAGGATTTAATGGCAAATTATTGGTGGATAGGTTTGAAGAAATCTATAGCCACTTATGGGGCCAAATGTCTGACATGCGCACAGTTTAAAGCCGAACACCAGAAGCCGTCAGGTCTGCTACAACAGCCTGAACTTCCCACTTGGAAGTGGGAAATGGTAACCATGGATTTTATCACAAAGTTACCAAAGAAAAAGCGAGGAAATGATACTATTTGGGTTATAGTCGACAGGCTGACCAAGTCAGCTCACTTCTTACCGATTAAAGAAACTCACAGCTCCGACAAGTTAGCTCAGCTGTACGTGGATGAGATTGTAGCTCACCACGGAGTGCCAGTGTCTATTATCTCTTATAGGGATACAAGATACACATTGCATTTTTGGAAAAGTTTTCAGCAATCTTTAGGCACTCGATTAAATTTCAGCACTGCATATCATCCTCAGACGGATGGGCAAAGCGAACGCACAATTCAAACGCTGGAGGATATGCTACGAGCTTGTGTTATTGATTTAGGTAGGAGTTGGGATGATCATCTTCCGTTGATTGAATTTTCATATAATAATAGCTATCATTCGAGTATTCAAACTGCACATTTCGAAGCTTTGTATGGAAGAAAGTGTAGGACGCCAGTTTGTTGGGCGGAAGTTGGAGATGTCCAACTATCAGGACCTGATATAGTCCTAGAGATGACAGATAAGATTGTGCAGATACGCGATCGTCTCAAAGCTGCCAGGCATAGGCAGAAAAGCTACGCAGATAAAAGGCGTAAACCTCTAAAATCCAAGGTAGGTGACAAAGTGCTACTTAAGGTATCACCATGGAAGGGGGTGATGCATTTTGGCAAGAAGGGCAATCTGAGCCCAAGATACATAGGACCATTCGAAATCATCGAATGTGTCGGAACTGTAGCTTACAAGCTAAATATGCCATAAGAGCTTAGTGGAATTCACAATGTGTTCCATATTTGCAACTTAAAGAAGTGTCTAGCTGATGAATCGCTAGCTATGTCACATAAGGATGTGCATATAGACGAGAGCTTAAAGTTTGTTGAAAAACCTTTGTCGATTGAGGATCGACAGGTTAAGAAGCTTCGAAGGAAGCACGTGCCGATTGTGAAGGTTAAGTGGGATGCCCGTAGAGGTCCCGAATACACGTGGGAGGTTGAATCCACAATGAAACAAAAGTACCCTAATTTATTTCAGTAAATCTCGAGGTCGAGATTTCTTTTAAGGGGGTGAGGATGTAACACCTCGTAAAATCATGACCAATATAATGAAGACAGGTGTCATGGGCTTTAAACGTGTAAGAAATTGTTTCCAATGGACTAAAATCATCAAACAATGTAAGTACGTTAATAAAAAAGGATCCAAAGTGTCAACATGCCTAACTTGTGCCTCTGATTGACCTCACGCAACGTTCGTATTATTTAATGGATAATTTTTCAAACTTAGAAAGTCGTTTGTGCTAAAAATAAGGATCTTACGAAGCATAGGGGTTAAAAGTGTCAACATGTTGAAAGTAACCTCTGGGTGACCTTTTAACGAACCTAAAAGCATTGTAATAATTATATAATTTGATTTCGAGAATAACGGATATAAATTTTGTAGAGTTTCGATGAAATCAAAACTTTTCGGGTGATCGCACAACTAACCGGGAGCTTAACGGAGTTAGTTTACGACCCAAGGTCCTTAAAAGTTAACTATGGGGGTCCTAAATGCAATAAATGAAAGATAAATAAAGTTTAAATGGACCAGGGACTGAAATTACAAAGTTGCAAAACTGTTTACCGGATTCTGCCCTTCACGCGGGCTGCGTAGACCTAAGGCTAACTCTTACGCGGGCCGCGTAAGAATGCCAGATGCAGAAAAATCTGCACAGCTGTAGGTTCATCCTGTTACACCGCCTTTGCATGTCTCAAATCGATACCAGGGACTGTGCCAATGGTATTTCATGCACTAGGGACACCTGGGTGCATCAGGGATCATATAGGGACATGTGGATTGATCACAAGAGATGGAAAGTTGCTATATAAAGGCTCTCATTTCATTTGATCATTTGCACATTCTCAAAAATCACTTCATATTGCTTTCTCTGGAGTTTCCTGGAGTTCAAGAGAACCATCTTCTGTTCTAAACTCGTGCCAAGGACCCTAGTAAGTGTTCTTAGCCTCTTAAGTTCAAGTTTTATTAGTTTAATGAGCAAAAGTCAAAGCCATCATAATTAAGCTTTGACTCAGTGATTAATCACTAATGGTCCAGCCATTATTCAAACTAAAAGTGGCTATGAGTTGGTAATTATGTAGGTAATAAAACCTTAAAAGGGCACCTACTGATTCTCACTCTAACTTGGTCAATTGTTTGGTCAAACTCAATATTAAAAAGTCAACAGAAGCTATTTTTGTAAATAAATTCATAACTGATAATGTAGAAGTTAAGGAACATGTTTTAACACTAAAATAACTTGGTAAATAATGTAAGAACATGTCTAAGCATGTTCAACCCGACAATTATGAGTTTAGGCTCGGTTCGGAACCGAAAGTCGCAAAAGTAGACTTTTGCTTTGACTTTCAGTTCTGATCCAATTTAGCATAGTTTAGATATGCCTTAGGGTTCCATTAGGACCATATTACATGTTAGAATAACCCTCTGTGATTATACAATATGGTTCCTTTGTAATCCGAATTATTTGCATGTTTCAGTTAAATGCTTAATTGTTGACCATTATGCCCTTTTGATATAAAAACGAGATTTTTAAAAATGTGAGAGGACAAAAACCTTTATTATTGATTTATAAGCATGTCCTAAAAATTTGACATCACTTTGTGGTCAAAATTAGGAGTTATGCTCAATATTGTAAATTGAAGCCTTTTTATTAATTAAACGGCATTTTCGGCATAAAACCTATTTAAACCCAAATTTTGACACCAAACCTTTTACCCACAGATGTAATGTAATATTTATAGATTTTTCAAATTTTTATTGAATTTTAAACTGATTATATTATAGAGTTTTAAAGTAAATTCGGTATTGATGAAATTGCCCTTTTCTTGGATAAAATGAGTTTTACATAACATTTTGATGCCAAACCTTTTGCTACTGCTTTCATATGTTAAATACAATATTTTGAGCTTTATAAACCGATCAAAAACTCATATTTCTTTAAATAACCCGAAAATCGTCAAATACCGACTTTTACGCTTTTTAAACGCATGGTTTGGGTTAAAATTATATTTGACACCTAAAACTCATTACCTACTGATATTATAAGTAAATTTTTATACTTTAACAGTAAGTAAAAGTTTTGAAATCAGATTTCCAAATTTGACCCTTAAAGCTTATATGAAGTGACCAAAATGCCCCTACGGTGCATAGTTTGGCCATAGATGATAAATTTCATATATGTTTAATATCTTACTGATATAACCTGCAAAAAAATAAATAAATATTTTTACTAATCATTTTAGACCAGAACCTCAGATTGTCATTTAACCTCTTTTATAAACTTTAAAATGACCAAAACACCTCTACGGGGCTTAAATTGATTTTAAATTCGTTTTGGGCATAATGGAAGGTATCCTATTGATATCATAACACATTTTAAGCATATTAACTTAGGGAACCTATTCATGACTCATTTGGTTACCTGTTATGCATTTTTCGCGTTCGGTGCGGTTTATGTGACTAGTTTGCATAAATTGACCGAAACGGGTCAAACCTTATCATTTTTACCTCAAAATCCAGAATGTGTTTAGTTTACCCATATTATACAAGTCTTCATACTTGTCGGGTCTAAATCACATTCTAATCCGGTCTTCGCTTAATCTTGCGTTTTGAACGGTAAACTTTTCGTTAAAACTAATCGGTCTAAGTTTAAACTTAAGTAAGACCCGTTAGGAATCTAATAGGTTATTAAAACCTTCGTTCCAGATTTAGGAGCCCAGTAAAAGATATTTGCACTTGCTGATTGTTGTACGGCTGAGATTAAATTATATTTTGCTCAGGTAAATACTTTTAACTTATTTTCCCTTATACTGGCTTGGGGTACGGTATTTAATAACACCGCTTGGTCGGGTATTGAATCTTTAATCATATGAAGGTTAAATCATTGAGATAACCCGTTTAATCTGTTTTGTTTGTTTTAAGCATTTGGGGGTTAATGACCATATCCTTGATATCCTCGGCTCATTCATTGAAATGCCCACCACTTAAGCACGGGGTGTAGGCATACACCTGTCGGTGCGTATGTAAAAAGATATACGCGCTTGTTCGAGAATAACTCACCGTGGGTTATATTATGTAGTGTGTCTATTAATCTTTAACCCGGTAATTCTAACCCGGGCTACTGAACGTATAACAAACATATTATTCTTTTACAATATTATTTTTTAAATAATTATCCCAAGTTATAAAAGAATATTTGTGCCTTGTGCACTTAAATCAATTTTATAAACACTTTTCAAAAGAGTCGGTTAATTGTATTTACCAGTGTAAACTGACGTATTTTCCAAAAAGGTTAAGTGCAGGTACTAAGCGAAATGGGCTGGCTACTCCTAGTATCAAATAAAGAGTCTTGCAAGCTTTGGATGCTTAAATCTGTTGAACAATATTTCTTTTTGTTTTGATCCGCCTGTGGATCCACTTTGCAACCGTTGTGTAATAATTTATGTTACTTTCAATCGGTTTGTAATATTTTACTTTAAACTTCCGTTGTGCATTGAACTGTGATTATTTGACTATGATTGTGACAACTCGGGTTTCCAAGATTCCATCTTCGCACTATTGCACGTTAAATTGTTTAGATTGTTTGTTGACACGACTTGTTTGTTTCACAACTGTACGCGTGGTAATAGGCTAAATCGTATTGTGACTGATATATTATACCCGGTGTGTACTAAGTGTGATATTAAGTGTGTTTTATTATATTGATGTGCATTACATTACATGTGTTGAGGAGGAGTGTATACATGGTATGTTTATGAATGTTATGTATATATGGTGTTTGTTGGATTGCATAATTAAAATGAGCTCTTGCCAAAAAAAAAAAAAAAACTCCCTCAGCCGAAAACACCCACCCTATGTATACATTACTGGACGAAAACACCTCAAGTGTTTTCGTCATATGCATCTTGGCGAAATCAGTATGGGCTTCGGCCCAGTATCCATTTAACATAAGACTTGTGTTATGCCGTATACAAAATGGAGAACGGAGAAAACCCTAATCGCATCTCCTCCCCTCTCTCTCTCGGTTTGCTTTAAACCCGACGGCTGCTCCTCATATTCGAAACCGAATCTCTTTTGTTTTGATCATTATTGGTTAGTGACTTTTGTCTTGTACTATTCGTATTTACGTATTGATTTTTATATGATATGTGATCATGTATTGATGTGGATATAACTTGATGAAGTTGGTTATAGTCGATTTGATTTGTGATGTTAATAATCTGAGTTATACAGAAATCCCTGGTTCCAATTATATGCAAGTGAATGTTTTCTACTCATGTTAAATCAATTAAAGCAAGATTATCATGTGAATTGTCAGGACTTTGTCTATAACATTGAGACTTGAAATCCCAAAGTAGAGGTCCAATAACATAAGACTAGCAACCACTATTTAAGTTGGTCAATTGGCAACATTACAACAACATACATTGGTCGGCCACTGTTGATTTTTAATGATGATATATTGATTGAATTGTAATCTTGGTCTCGCATGATGTGGCAAGTATATGTAACATATCAATCACGGCTAGGTGTTATGATTTTTGAATCATGATTAGGATGCTGTTAATGATAACCTGTTATTATGATTAATTTTCGGCCCAACTGTTGATCTCTTAGGTTGTTAGACCTGTTACAATGTTAATCTTGTTAAGCTACGTATATATATATATATAACACTGTTAAGTATGTTATTTCCTGTTATGGATGATTTCTGTTATGCTTGTGAGCTATGCAAAGTGTAATGATCCAGTTAAATGCAATAACCTCGTTAAACCCATTTAACACCATTAGTCAAGTATGAATAAACTGTGAATGACAAGTATGTGAAACATGAGTTGCATGAACTTGATTAACTGTTTACAAGATACAAGATGCTAACTGCCAAGCACACTCTGTGATATTACTGTGATACTAGTTACATGTGAAGCATTTCGAACATGAACTGATTTAGTATACGTGCACTATAGGATGTGATTGATTAACTGTGAGCATACTTAGCATACCGAGCAAACCAAGGTGAGTTCACACAGCCAAGGCATGGGGTTCCTAGGGTGGGAATGGGTTTGGATTATTTACTTGTACTTACCTAGCTTATGGAACTTAGTTATATGGTCCTCGGGTGAGGAAGGATTATTGATAAAATACGGCTAGACTAGTGATACTAATAGAACTGATCTTCGCACACATGCCAGGGTTGGCCGCGATAATATGACTGATCTTCGCACACATGCCAGGGTTGGCCGCGATAATATGACTGATCTTCGCACACATGCCAGGGTTGGCCGCGATAATATGACTAATCTTCGCACACATGCCTGGGAAGGCCGCGAACTATACACTAAACTTCGCACACATGCCGGGTGGCCGCGATACAAATATACCTAGTCTAGAATACTCGGAAAGTTTTCCCTAATCTTCGCATACATGCCTAGAGGGCCGCGATACAAACTAATATGATACATGACTTAATGAACGAACACAAGGCTTACTATACTATTACAATTACTGGACTTTTAGCTGTGAACTCGCTCAACTAGTTGTTGACTCTCTGCTGCATGCCTTGCAGGACCTTAGGTACATATGGAGCTTGCACAGGGAAGGAGCAGGTCGTTGTGGGACATGGATCGAGAATGCCATGTTAAATATTTAAACACTTGAACTTATGATTTACATTGGGTTTACATACTTATGCTTCCGCTAAACATTGATACTATACTTTGGTTTTTGGAACACCTTTCATATTGTTTGGTTGATTTACACTTACTATTTACGTTGTTCAATATGATTGGTGGCTTGATCCTGGTCAGTCACGCCTCCAAGCGGTGGTACTCCGCGTGTGGATTTTGGGGGTGTGACAGATTGGTATCAGAGCCATTGGTTATAGAGAACTCGGTTTTAATATGGGGAAAACGTTTTTATTAAAACCAGACTATAACCAGAACAGTGCTCTCAACGATCCACAACGACGCTTCGCTCCACGTGCAAGACTCAACATCCTAGGTAATATGGTACATGTTTTATTGCCTACTTGCTAGAATTGCATAGAACTTTGCTCAGGGTATGCTTAGATTAACGTAACACTATTGCATGAGAACACTTGTGTGCTTACTCTCTTCTGTCATCGCACTTTCGCGAACCTCTCTCACTCATGTTCTCTTTGATATCAAGATCATGAGCGGACACGTTGACTTAACTCAGGCCCAGTTGGCGGCTTCGATCACTGAGCAAGTTACTGCAGCACTCGCAGCTGCCCAGGCAGGAGGTGTAACCTGCCATCACCACTTACTCTAGGATCTTTAGATCCTACTCTCATAACCCAACACTCTTGCTCAAGTATGTTTACTCTTACACACACGACAGGTCAACACGCTCAACCACCTGTGTGCACGTTCAAAACTTTCATGGACTGTCATCCTACTACATTCAGCGGCACGGAAGGAGCAGTTGGACTCCTCCATTGGTTTGAAAAGCTTGAGTCAGTATTTGAAATGTGTGAATGCCCTGAGGCACGCAGGGTGAAGTATGCCACTGGTACTCTCGAAGGCACTGCGCTAACTTGGTGGAACGCACAAGTTAGGTGCTAGGGCTGGCGGCTGCTAATGCCACCCCATGGAATGATTTTAAGGAACTGATCAAACGTGAATACCGTAGTCGTGATGACATCCACAAGCTGGAAGTGGAGTTCTTTAACCTGAAGATGACGGGGTCAGAAATAGAAGCGTACATGAAACGATCCAACGAACTGGCATGTTATGTCCAACTATGGTGGATCCTCCCATCAAACGCATTGAGCTGTACCTCAAAGTCTTGGTACCAGAGATTCAAAGTCATTTGACTTCTGCCAACCTTGCTACCATCCAGGATGTTACTTGTCTTGCTCATCGTCTCACAGACCAGGCAGTGGAACAGAACAAGCTGCCCAAACGTATTGGTGCTACTGCTACTACTACATCTGCTATTCCTAGTGACAATAAACGAAAGTGGGATGGAATCTCCAGCAAGGGTTCGACTTCAGTTCAGTCCCAGGCACAGCAGCGAAAAATTGATGACTATCAGAGCCCTGGTCAGCAACCTTCTGGTAGTCAAGGGCGGGGTGGATATCGAGGAAACCTCCCGAAGTGCAATAGATGCAACAGGCACCACAGTGGTCAGTGCAACAGGGGTCGTTGCCAGTGGTGATGCTAGGGATAACCCCAACGTTGTGATAGTTTCGACATCATTATTGGTATGGATTAGCTGCCTCAACATCGAGCAGATATTCTTTGCAAAGAAAAGATCATTCGCATTCCCCGTTCTAGCAAAGAACCTCTCGAAGTTCAAGGCGACAAGAGTGGTGTCGTGAGTGGCATCATCTCCTTCTTGAAGGCACAGAAGTGTTTGCGAAAAGGGCCACACTGCTATTTTAGCACTCGTTACAGATACATCGACGAAAGAGAAGAAGTTAGAGGATATTCCTGTTGTACGCGACTTTCCTCAAGTGATTCCTGAAGAGTTACCTGGGTTACCGCCTCATCGCCAGGTCGAATTTCAGATCGAGCTAGCTCCAGGAGCAGCACCCATAGCTCGAGCACCTTATCGCTTAGCTCCAACGGAACTGGAAGAACTGTCTAAGCAACTGCAAGAACTCTTGGAAAAGGGTTTCATTCGCCCTAGCTCATCGCCCTGGGGAGCTCCAGTGCTATTCGTAAAGAAGAAGGACGGCACCTTCCGCATGTGTATAGACTACCGCGAACTGAACAAGGTGACTGTGAAGAATCGCTATCCTCTTCCACGCATCGACGACTCATTCGACCAGTTGCAAGGGTCGAGCTATTACTCGAAGATTGATCTGAGGTCAGGCTATCACCAATTGAGAGTCCGGGATGAGGACGTCTCCAAAACAGCATTCAGAACATGCTACGGCCACTACGAATTTCTGGTCATGCCATTCGGGTTAACGAACGCGCCTGCGGTTTTCATGGACCTTATGAACAGGGTGTGCAAACCTTATCTTGACAAGTTTGTTATTGTTTTCATTGACGACATCCTGATCTATTCGAAGAGTCGGGAGGAACACGAGCAACACTTACGACTTATTTTGGAACTCCTTAGAACAAAACAACTTTACGCCAAGTTTTCAGAATGTGACTTCTGGCTTCGTGAAGTCCACTTCCTAGGCCACGTGGTAAACAAGGATGGGATTCATGTTGATCCATCCAAGGTAGATTCGATCAAGAACTGGCCTGCACCTCGCAAACCGACAGAAATACGCCAATTCTTGGGTTTGGCGGGTTATTACAGACGGTTCATCAAAGACTTCTCAAAGATTGCACAACCGCTCACATTACTGACACAGAAAGGTGTTGTTTATCGTTGGGGTAATACACAGGAAACAGCATTTCAGCACTTAAAGGATAGACTCTGTAGCGCACCTATCCTCTCATTGCCTGAAGGCACGGACGATTTTGTAGTCTACTGCGACGCATCCATCCAAGGTCTTGGATGTGTGTTGATGCAACGGGATAAAGTCATTGCTTATGCTTCGCGCCAACTTAAGATTCACGAACGGAATTACACTACACATGATTTAGAGCTGGGAGCTGTCGTTTTTGCGTTCAAGATATGGCGACATTACCTGTATGGTACCAAGTGTACCATTTACACCGATCACAGGAGTCTCGAGCATATCTTCAAGCAGAAAGAATTGAACATGCGACAACGTCGATGGGTCAAGCTACTGAACGATTACGAATGTGCTATAAAGTACCATCCGGGCAAAGCCAATGTAGTGGCTGACGCCCTTAGTCGAAAGGATACTACACCTAGGCGTGTACGAGCGTTGCAACTCACTATTCAGTCTAGTCTTCCTACACAGATACGAGATGCTCAAGTAGAAGCATTGAAACCAGAAAACGTCAGGGCTGAAGCTCTACGCGGCTCAAGGCAACGGTTAGAACAAAAGGCAGACGACGCCTACTACGTAACGAGACGCATTTGGGTGCCACCTTATGGCAACCTACGAGAGCTTGTGATAGACGAGGCACACAAGTCTTGCTACTTGGTACATCCTGGTTCGGATAAGATGTACCACGATATCAAAACTACATATTGGTGGCCTAGCATGAAGGCCCACATAGCAACTTACGTTAGCAGGTGTTTGACTTGTGCGAGAGTCAAAGAGGAATATCAGAAACCTTCAGGCCCACTCCAACAACCTGAGATACCACAATGGAAATGGGAGCAAATTTCCATGGATTTTGTTACTGGCCTGCCTAGATCCCAGCGTGGGAACGATACTATTTGGGTGATCGTGGATCGACTCACCAAGTCTGCTCACTTCTTGGCTATCAAAGAAATGGACAAGTTCTCCACATTAGCAGACATCTACTTGAAGGAAGTGGTCTCGAGGCACGGGGTGCCCACTTCTATCATTTCGGATCGTGATGCACGATTCATTTCAGAACTGTGGCAAGCAATGCACAAATCTTTTGGCTCTCGGTTAGACATGAGCACAGCTTATCACCCTCAGACGGATGGACAGTCTGAGCACACTATTCAAACTTTAGAAGACATGCTTCGTGCATGTGTAATCGGTTTCGGCAACGGCTGGGAAAAGCACCTGCCACTTGTGAAATTTTCGTACAACAACAGTTACCACACCAGCATTAAACCCGCTCCGTTTGAGGCATTGTACGGGCGTAAATGCCGATCACCTCTTTGTTGGGCAGAGGTGGGTGACAGTCATATCACTGGTCCAGAACTTGTAGTTGATACTACTGAAAAGATTGCTCAAATACGACAACGCATGGCGGCAGCTCGTGACCGTCAGAAAGCCTACGCAGATAAAGACAGGAAACTACTCGAGTTCCAGGTTGGGGATCGAGTGCTACTCAAAGTTTCACCCTGGATGGGTGTTGTTCGTTTTGGCAAACGAGGCAAGCTCAATCCACGATACGTCGGACCTTTCGAAGTCATAGAGAAAATAGGCTAACTGGCCTACAGACTGAACTTACCAGCTGAACTCAGTGCAGTTCACAACGTCTTTCATGTGTCGAATCTGAAGAAGTGTCTGTCAGATGAGACCCTCATAGTTCCTTTGAAGGAACCCACTATCGACGAACAGTTACACTTCGTCGAGGAACCTGTTGAAATCACGGACTAGGATGTTAAGGTCCTCAAGAACACGAGAATCCCTCTTGTACGAGTTCGTTGGAACTCCCGTCGCGGCCCAGAGTTCACCTGGGAGCGTGAAGATCAAATGAAACTCAAGTATCCCCAGTTATTCGGAACCAATGCAACTACTACTGAGGTTGAAGCTACTACTGCAGAATTTCGGGACGAAATTCCAAATCAACGGGGGGATGATGTGACACCCCGGGAAAACCAGTAAACGATTACAACTTACCTAGCTTCCTCAGTAACCGCATGCTAAATTTCGGGACGAAATTTCTTTCAAGTTGGGGATAATGTGACAACTCGGGTTTCCAAGATTCCATCTTCGCACTATTGCACGTTAAATTGTTTAGATTGTTTGTTGACACGACTTGTTTGTTTCACAACTGTACGCGTGGTAATAGGCTAAATCGTATTGTGACTGATATATTATACCCGGTGTGTACTAAGTGTGATATTAAGTGTGTTTTATTATATTGATGTGCATTACATTACATGTGTTGAGGAGGAGTGTATACATGGTATGTTTATGAATGTTATGTATATATGGTGTTTGTTGGATTGCATAATTAAAATGAGCTCTTGCCAAAAAAAAAAAAAAAAACTCCCTCAGCCGAAAACACCCACCCTATGTATTTTCGTCATATGCATCTTGGCGAAATCAGTATGGGCTTCGGCCCAGTATCCATTTAACATAAGACTTGTGTTATGCCGTATACAAAATGGAGAACGGAGAAAACCCTAATCGCATCTCCTCCCCTCTCTCTCTCGGTTTGCTTTAAACCCGACGGCTGCTCCTCATATTCGAAACCGAATCTCTTTTGTTTTGATCATTATTGGTTAGTGACTTTTGTCTTGTACTATTCGTATTTACGTATTGATTTTTATATGATATGTGATCATGTATTGATGTGGATATAACTTGATGAAGTTGGTTATAGTCGATTTGATTTGTGATGTTAATAATCTGAGTTATACAGAAATCCCTGGTTCCAATTATATGCAAGTGAATGTTTTCTACTCATGTTAAATCAATTAAAGCAAGATTATCATGTGAATTGTCAGGACTTTGTCTATAACATTGAGACTTGAAATCCCAAAGTAGAGGTCCAATAACATAAGACTAGCAACCACTATTTAAGTTGGTCAATTGGCAACATGACAACAACATACATTGGTCGGCCACTGTTGATTTTTAATGATGATATATTGATTGAATTGTAATCTTGGTCTCGCATGATGTGGCAAGTATATGTAACATATCAATCACGGCTAGGTGTTATGATTTTTGAATCATGATTAGGATGCTGTTAATGATAACCTGTTATTATGATTAATTTTCGGCCCAACTGTTGATCTCTTAGGTTGTTAGACCTGTTACAATGTTAATCTTGTTAAGCTATGTATATATATATATATAACACTGTTAAGTATGTTATTTCCTGTTATGGATGATTTCTGTTATGCTTGTGAGCTATGCAAAGTGTAATGATCCAGTTAAATGCAATAACCTCGTTAAACCCATTTAACACCATTAGTCAAGTATGAATAAACTGTGAATGACAAGTATGTGAAACATGAGTTGCATGAACTTGATTAACTGTTTACAAGATACAAGATGCTAACTGCCAAGCACACTCTGTGATATTACTGTGATACTAGTTACATGTGAAGCATTTCGAACATGAACTGATTTAGTATACGTGCACTATAGGATGTGATTGATTAACTGTGAGCATACTTAGCATACCGAGCAAACCAAGGTGAGTTCACACAGCCAAGGCATGGGGTTCCCGGGGTGGGAATGGGTTTGGATTATTTACTTGTACTTACCTAGCTTATGGAACTTAGTTATATGGTCCTCGGGTGAGGAAGGATTATTGATAAGATACGGCTAGACTAGTGATACTAATAGAACTGATCTTCGCACACATGCCAGGGTTGGCCGCGATAATATAACTGATCTTCGCACACATGCCAGGGTTGGCCGCGATAATATGACTGATCTTCGCACACATGCCAGGGTTGGCCGCGATAATATGACTAATCTTCGCACACATGCCTGGGAAGGCCGCGAACTATACACTAAACTTCGCACACATGCCGGGTGGCCGCGATACAAATATACCTAGTCTAGAATACTCGGGAAGTTTTCCCTAATCTTCGCATACATGCCTAGAGGGCCGCGATACGAACTAATATGATACATGACTTAATGAACGAACACAAGGCTTACTATACTATTACAATTACTGGACTATTAGCTGTGAACTCGCTCAACTAGTTGTTGACTCTCTGCTGCATGCCTTGCAGGACCTTAGGTACATATGGAGCTTGCACAGGGAAGGAGCAGGTCGTTGTGGGACATGGATCGAGAATGCCATGTTAAATATTTAAACACTTGAACTTATGATTTACATTGGGTTTACATACTTATGCTTCCGCTAAACATTGATACTATACTTTGGTTTTTGGAACACCTTTCATATTGTTTGGTTGATTTACACTTACTATTTACGTTGTTCAATATGATTGGTGGCTTGATCCTGGTCAGTCACGCCTCCAAGCGGTGGTACTCCGCGTGTGGATTTTGGGGGTGTGACAATGATGATATCAACTACGTCACGATACTCCCCACCGGGCCCACCGGTAGCACGTGGAAATATCGGGGTGTGACACACCAGCTAAATACACAAGATTAGTCGACTAAAGAAGAAGTTATACTTTAGAAAGATATTGTTGATGCTGCTGTTTATAAAGCTCATGGCAAAAAGCCACTTGATGGTATTCCTGAAGCCACAACTGAAGCTGAAACAATAGATGTTGCTGAACTTAAAGTAGAAACAACAAATGTTTCTGAATCTGAAGCTGAACTAGAGAAACTTTTTGAGCCAAAGCTGAATGTACAAAGATATGGGGAGTTTATAGAAGATGCTGAAGTTTATAACGCGCTAATCATTGCAGATGTAGTTCCAGTTATAACAATACTTGCAAGTGATGTAACAGAATAGTTTAAAGATGCAAATTACATCATTGAAGAGGGAGAGTTTGTACGTACACAACTATAAGAAAGAAGAACCTGCAAAACTGTGTGGGATTTTTTAGGAAGAAGTTATATTCGATTTCGAAGCAGATCTAAGTGATGAAGATGTGAATGATTATAAAAAGGAGTTTGTGAATATTCATATTGCTAACGAGTATGATCAGGTAGAGATTGAAGATGATACTGATGATGCAGAAGTACGTTAATACAATAACATTCATCAAGATTTTCTGTCATTTACAGAAAAGTTTGGCGGAGAAATTGATGAATTCTTAAAGCGTCACATTGAAGAAAAAACTAAAGAGAATGCACTGATAATAGATGAAGCGGAGATCGCTGAAGACAAGAAAATTTGGTTCAAAGAGTTAAAGCCTAAGAGAAAGTTCCTAAGACCGTTGAAGTTTTATCAACAAAACAAGGATATCTCGATGGGTGATACTATAAGTATTGCATACCTTCCGAAGATAAGGAAATTGGCTATTAGAAGAGAATACAGCGTACAATACTTTCAATGTATAAATGATTTAAAGACGTTGTCGTGGTTTGACGTACAAGAGCTGTGCAGATTGAGAATGATAAACCATGTGTGGATGTTTATTAAGCATCAAGCAAGGAAATGCTTTGACCTAAGGAAGCCATATGAACTAGAGAGGTTTGTCAAAGAAAGAAATCGATCCAGAAATAGGTAAGCAGGTTGTTACACCAAGGTATCGAAATTCAAGGGTTGTGAAAAATATACCATTCCACGAGATAGAATACCCATGTTAATTCTCCCATGTGACTTTAGGATTGCGAGTTTCTGGCCATTAACCTTGTGTCAATAGAATAACCATGTAAGTCTTACCTTTGAGTTGTGTTTTTCTTAAATAATAATTGATTATTTAATCACAATTCTATATAAATATGTCAAAAATAATCACCAATACTTTATAAAATTTATATTTTTACTAAATTAAGTTTTTTTTTTCAATTTATGAAATTATTAAAATAATAAATGATTTGTGTAAAGTTAAAATCAAAATATGTCATCGCTTACAAATTTCATTGATACTCCTCAGATGTAAGTCAATTGTTTCTTTATCAATCGTCACTATATCAAGTGTCGCTCTCCGAGTATCAGTGGCCGTTGTCGGTTTTGCAAGGTGAAATTTTTCATTTACTTGTACACTATTATTCCATATATAAAGAAGCAACTTTTTAGTGCATCATGAGTTGTACATTGTGCTTTGGGCATTTTTCAAAAAAAAACCTTGATTTTTTAGTTTTAACCCAAAGGTTTTTTACCTTATGCAATTTTAACCATATATAATTTGTTTTTTTAACTTTAACCAAAAAGTTTTCATTATTTGCAATTTAACTTCACAACTTTTGTCACTTATACTTTTCATCTTTCGCAAATTTTCGTTTTACGTATAGTTCTAAATTCTTGGAGTTAATACGACGCAACGTGCATGTGTGGTTCAACATTTTTACCTCTATTTTCCCATGTTTGACAGGTTCGTCACAACACGCATACCCTAGGTCGAGTCAGTGTTGGTGGTCGATGACGGTTGTGTGACATTAGTACTATTTGACAACGTTTTACGCCCCGCCGCAAAGCAGGGTGTGCTTTGGGGGTTTTTCAAAGAAAAACTGGCTATGCATATGGTTGTTGTAATGTTGGCTTTGGGGGTTTCCCAAAATTTTTTTAATATTTTTTACTTTTCACCCAAACGTATTTCATAAATTACTTTTAACCCAAAACTATTTGTTTTATTACTTCTAACCCAAAACTTTTTTATCTTTAGCAATCTATCCTCATAACTTTTTTTTTACTTTCAACTTTTGTCCTTTATAGTTTTCATTTTCCGCAAATTTTTCGCATTATGCTTGTTCTAAATTTTGTGACTTAACACATCGCAACGTGCGTCTTTTGTTTAAAGTTTTTATGTTTCGTTCTAAATTTTGCGAGTTAACACGACGCAACGTGCGTGTGTGGGTGAACGTTTTTACATCGTCTATTTTTCCCCGTTTGACAGGTTTAACATAACGTGCGGTTCCTAGATCGACTTAGTTATAACTAAATAATCTCCGCCGCATTGCGGCGGATCACAATCCTAGTTATAAGAAAAATGTAGTATGTTTATATAATCTTAACACTACTGTCTAAAAAAATGGAATTAATTGTCTCATGGCTCCCAGTTACCAAACGCAAATATTTTTTTATTCCTAAAATAAGAAATTAAGAAAAGAAAAAAAGGATTGGAATTAATTGTTTAAAAGTTATATGACACTCAACAGTCAAATTGGAGAACCATGTTATAAATTACGACGACGTAGTGACTTTATTGTTTGTATATGATGATCTTTTTAGTTGTTATAGTCGTGTGTTTTAGTGACTTTAGGAGGTTTTCCAAGCAAGGGGCGACTTGCTTGGAGGGCAAGGCTTGGGTTATATAAATAGAATACTAGACATCACTCGTGAGCTGTGCATTTTGGGAGCCACCAGCTAAATACACAAGATTAGTCGACTGAAGAAGAAGTTATACTTTAGAAAGATATTGTTGATGCTGCTGTTTATAAAGCTCAAGGCAAAAAGCCAGTTGATGGAATTCCTAAAGCCCAATTTTTGAAGCCACAACTGAAGCTGAAACAATAGATGTTGCTGAACCTAAAGTAGAAACAACAAATGTTTCTGAATCTGAAGTTGAACTAGAGAAACCTTTTGAGCCAGAGCTGAATGTACAAAGATATGGGGATTTATATAAGATGCTGAAGTATATAATGCGCTAATCATTGTAGTGCAGTTCCAGTTATAACAATACTTGCAAGTGATGTAACATAACAGTTTAAAGATGAAGATTACATCATTGAAGAGGGAAAGTTTGTACGTACACAACTATAAAAAAGAAGAACTTACAAAACTGTGTGGGATTTTTGAGGAAGAAGTTATATTCGATTTCAAAGTAGATTTAAGTGATGAAGATGTGAATGATGATAAAAGGAGTTTGTGAATATTCATGTTGCTAATGAGTATGATCAGGTAGAGATTGAAGATGATACTGATGATGCAGAAATACGTTACAACAATAACATTCATCAAGATTTTCCGTCATTTACAGAAATCCTTGGCGGAGAAATTGATGAATTCTTAAAGCGTCACATTGAAGAAAAAACTAAAGAGAATGCACTGATAATAGATGAAGCAGAGATTGTTGAAGTCAAGAAAATTTGGTTCAAAGAGTTAAAGCCTAAGAGAAAGTTCCTAAGACCGTTGAAGTTTTATCAACAAAACAAGGATATCTCGATGGGTGATACTATAAGTATTGCATACCTTCCGAAGATAAGGAAATGGCTATTAGAAGGGAATACAACGTACAATACTTTCAATGTATAAATGATTTAAAGACGTTGTCGTGGTTTGATGTACAAGAGTTGTGCAGATTGAGAATGATAAACCATGTGTGGATGTTTATTAAGCATCAAGCAAGGAAATGCTTTGACCTAAGGAATCCAAATGAACCACAGAGGTTAGTGTCAAAGAAAGGAATCGATCTAGAAATAGGTAAGCCGGTTGTTACACTAAGGTATCAAAATTCGAGGGTTGTGAAGAATATACCATTCCACGAGATAGAACAGGATTTTTATAAATCATTTAAGTGGTGGTATTACGATGAGAAGACAGGTGAGGCTGTGATTGTACTGTTTGAAGGAAAGAAGAAAGTTTGGAGATCGATAAGAATATACGACTCGATGTGGTTGGTAAATCTCTCGGAGAAAGATGTGGATATATTGTTCAGGAATCAAATTCTATTCGATGCACGCGATATAACTCAAGCTTTGCGATTTCAGCATGTAGTTCGAGTATGTTTCATATACGAAATCCAATATGGTAGAATGTGGAAGACTAAATGGAGAAAGATAGAGAAGAGAGAAAGAAAGAAAGAAAGAAAGAAAGAAAGAAGAGAGGAAAGAAGAAAAGGTAGAAGACGAAGAAAGAAAGTGTCGATTACAAGGTTTAAATATGTGAATCCATCGATCATAGATCAATCATCCAGAAGGAGTTTTGAAATGTGTCAAAAATAATCACCAATACTTTATAAAATTTATATATTTACTAAATTAAGTTTTTTATTTCAATTTAATGAATTTATTAAAATAATAAATGATTTATGTAAAGTTAAAATCAAAATATGTCATCGCTTACAAATCTCATCGATACTCCTCAGATGTAAGTCAATTGTTTCTTTATCAATCGTCATTATATCAAGTGTCACTCTCCGAGGATCAGCGGTAGTTGTCGGTTTTGCAAGGTGAAAATGAATATGAAAAAATAATAAAAAATTAAATATTAAATATTAAATAAAAAGTTGGATTTTCGGATATCCGATTCACTATCCAATCGGATATCCGAATTTTGGATATCCGAAATTTCGGATACGGATTCAGATAGTGAAATCCGGTATCCAAAAATTTCGGATATCCGAAATTTAGATATCCGAATTTTTGGATATCCGAATTTTTGGATATCCGAATTTTCGGATATCCGGTTTTGAACACCCCTACTTACAACCCATGTTAATTCTCCTATGTGACTTTAGGATCGCACGTTTCTGCCATTAACCTTGTGTCAATAGAATAACCATGTAAGTCTTACCTTTGAGTTGTGTTTTTTCTTAAATAATAATTGATTATTTAATCACAATTAATGTGTCAAAAATAATCACCAATACTTTATAAAATTTAAATTTTTACTAAATTAAGTTTTTTTTTAATTTGATGAATTTATTAAAATAATAAATGATTTGTGTAAAGTTAAAATCAAAATATGTCATCGCTTACAAATCTCATTGATACTCCTCAGATGTAAGTCAATTGTTTCTTTATCAATCGTCACTATATCAAGTGTCACTCTTCAAGCATCTGCGGTCGTTGTCGGTTTTGCAAGGTGAAAATTTTCATTTACTTGTACACTATTATAAATAAAAAATGTAGTATGTTTATATAATCTTAAGACTACTGTCTACAAAAATGGAATTAATTGTCTATTGGATCCCAGTTACCTAACCCAAATATTTTTTATTCCTAAAATAAGAAATTAAGAAAAGAAAAAAAGGACTGGAATAAATTGTTTAAAAGTTATATGGCACTCAACAATCAAATTGGAGAACGATGTTATAAATTACCAAGACGTAGTGACTTTATTGTTTGTATATGATGACCTTTTTAGTTGTTATAGTCGTGTGTTTTAGTGACTTTAGGAGATTTTCCAAGCAAGGGGTGACTTGCTTGGAGGACAAGGCTTGGATTCTATAAATAGAATACTAGACATCACTCGTGAGCTGTGCATTTTGGGAGCCACCAGCTAAATATACAAGATTAGTCGACTGAAGATGAAGTTATACTTTAGAAAGATATTGTTAATGCTGTTGTTTATAAAGCTCAAGGCAAAAATCCAAGTGATGGTATTCCTGAAGCCACAACTGAAGCTGAAACAATAGATGTTGCTGAACCTAAAGTAGAAACAACAAATGTTTCTGAATCTGAAGCTAAACTAGAGAAACCTTTTGAGCCAGAGCTGAGTGTACAAAGATATGGGGATTTTATACAAGATGCTAAAGTATATAACGCGCTAATCATTGCAGATGCAGTTCCAGTTATAACAATACTTGCAAGTGATGTAACAGAACAGTTTAAAGATGCAAAATTACATCATTGAAGAGGGAGAGTTTGTACACAACTATAAAAAAAGAACTTGCAAAACTGTGTGGGATTTTTGAGGTAGAAGTTATATTCGATTTCGAAGCAGATTTAAGTGATGAAGATGTGAATGATGATAAAAAGGATTTTGTGAATATTCATGTTGCTAACGAGTATTATCAGGTAGAGACTGAAGGTGATACTAATGATGCAGAAATACGTTACTACAAAAACATTCATCATGATTTTCCGTCATTTACATAAATGTTTGGCGGAGAAATTGATGAATTCTTAAAGCGTTACATTGAAGAAAAAACTAAAGAGAATGCACCGATAATAAATGAAGCAGAGATTGCTGAAGACAAGAAAATTTGGTTCAAAGAGTTAAAGCCTAAGAGAAAGTTCCTAAGACCGTTGAAGTTTTATCAACAAAACAAGGATATATCGATGGGTGATACTATAAGTATTGCATACCTTCCAAAGATAAGGAAATTGGCTAGTAGAAGGGAATACAACGTACAATACTTTCAATGTATAAACGAATTAAAGACGTTGTCGTGGTTTGATGTGCAAGAGTTATGCAGATTGAGAATGATAAACCATGTGTGGATGTTTATTAAGCATCAAGCAAGGAAATGCTTTGACCTAAGGAAGCCATATGAACCACAGAGGTTTGCTCTCCGCGGCCCGTATGGCCCCAACCAAGAAAGTGGATAAGACACCTTTCGAAATATGGAATGGAAGGGCTCTATCATTAATCATATTTAAAGGTATGGGTTGTGAAGCTTATGTGAAGCAATACACCCAAAATAAATTGGAAGTTCGATCCACTAAGTGTATCTTTGTAGAATATCCTAAAGATGAATTAGGATATTAATTCTATGATCCAACAGAGGAAATGGTATTTGTTGCTCGAAAGGCTGAGTTCTTGGAAGCTAAGTTCCTTGTGGAAGGAATTAGTAGTACAGTGGAACTTGATAAGGATCGAGAACGACAAACCGATACACGTTTGGTTGATACTAGCACTCAACAAGAGGTTGTTGAAAATGATCAAGTGGTTGATCTATACACACAAAACGTTCGCAGATCTGGTAGAATTAGTAGTCCACCTGAAAGATATGGATTTTTCATAGATGGATGCTACGTGGTAGATTCGGGTGAACCAACCACATACCATGATGCAATGTCAAAATCCAATTATGACAAATGGCTTGAAGCCATGAACGTAGAGATGCAATCCATGTATGACAACCAAGTGTGGGAATTGGTTGTGCCACCTCTTAACTCCAAAGTAGTTAGAAGTAAGTGGGTTTTCATCAAGAAAACTGATATGCATGGTAACTTGGATACTTATAAATCGAGACTTGTAGCAAAAGGTTTCACTCAAACTCAAAGGGTTGATTATTATGAGACCTTCTCGCCTGTGGTGATGCTAAAGTCAATTAGGATATTATTTGCCATACCTATATAATATGATTATAAGATTTGGCAAATTGATGTCAAAACGGCTTTCCTTAATAGATACCTTGATGAAGATGTCTATATGGTTCAGCCTGAAGGTTTTGTTGATCCAAAGCATCCTAACAAAGTATGCAAGTTAAAGAAATCAATCTAGTGATTGAAACAAGCATCGAGAAGTTGGAATCACCGTTTTGATGAAGAAATTAGGAATTTTGATTCATCAAGAACGTCGATAAAGCTTGTGTGTATAAGAAGGCTAGTGGGAGCATTATTACTTTCTTAATATTGTATGTCGATGACATTCTCCAATTTGGAAATGACATTCCAACCATGGAAGGTGTAAAAACTTGGCTTGGAAGTTGTTTTTCCATTAAGGATCTTGGTGAAGTCGCCTATATTTTGGGAATAAAGATCTATAGGGATTGATCAAGGCGCTTGATAGGTTTAAACCAAAGTGCATACATTGACAAAGTCTTAAAAAGGTTCAAGATAGAGAACTCTGTGAAAGGTTTGGTACCTATTCAAAGAAGGGACAATATTGAATGCATTTCAATGTCCAAGCTCAAAGGATGAGCAAGAAAGAATGAAAGGAATCCCATATGCGTCTGCTATAGGATTCATTATGTATGTAATGATATGCACTAGACCGGACAAGTCCTGCGCGTTAAGCATGACGAGAAGATACCAGCGAGTAACGGTCATTGGGTGACTATTAAAAATATATTGAAATACCTTAGAAGGACTAAGGATATATTTCTAATATATGGATCTGGTGAAAAAGAACTCGTTGTAAGGGTTACATGGATACGAGTTTCCAAACTGATCGAGATGGTTCTCGATCACAATCGGGGTAGCATTGTCCACTACAAAATCAGAATACATCGCCGCTACATTGATCAAGATAATTCATGTGGATCTGCCACTTGAATTATTACCGATCTAGGGGTAGTCCCTACCATTCAGGGCCCCTAGAGATCTTTGTGATAACGATGGTGCGATTGCTCAAATCAAGGAACCTCGTGCAACATCAAAAGACTAGGCACATTGAGCGGAGTTTCAACTACATAAGGGATGAAGTTGAAAAAGGGAAAGAAATGTATTTGCAAAGTTCGCACTGATCAAAATATTATGGATCCACTCACGAAGCTCCTTGAACGGGCAAAGCATGAAGGGTCATACTTGTGCCTTAGGACTTCGATATTCTAGTGAATGGATTTGATCTATTTTGTATTTGGATATTGGAACAACTGTTATTATAACTCTCACATGGTATGTTGAGTTATGTTCCATTTTAGCATGTTTAAATCCATGAATAAGTTGCTTATTCTAAATGTCCGTAGTCGATCATACTTGTGGGAACAAATATGAATGTAAGACTATTATGAACTTGGATTGGTGGATATTCAATAGGTATGAATATAGAGCAAAGTGTTGCTGCCAAGGTTCATAGATATTTGTGGGATACAAATATTGGACTGACTCGCTCTCGAATATTACTGCATTGAATCATTTGTGATTGATCATAAGTAAATTTGAGTAAAGGAGAATATCATTGTATCCTCTGACCTGAGATACATATTGGGTCTTGATATTCACCAAATATTGTACCTTGACTTATTTCTTCGCTGTCAGTAATATGACAGTACATAAGGCTAACCTCAGGTGTGGTACAAGGTGATTGTGAGAGACGTATGTAGTCAAGATGGGATTTGTTCCTCTTATTCGTTGAGAGTAAGATGTCTAAGGCCAGCTAAAGTTAAATCAACAGAGAGTGATCACTCTATGTCTCTGGATTTGACATAACACCTGTAACGAAAGGATAAATGATAGATTCACCTAAATCATTTTCAAGTAAGGGACTTGAAGGAGATGATGTGATTTAATGGGACATATAGTCATACGTATTAGGGGTAGTAAACTATAGTTAGGTGGTCATTACTACTTGCATCAATCTTCTATGTATCTTGTGCAAGTGGGAGATTGTTGGACTCTGTATGCCCAAGACACATATTAAATTGATGTGGCTAGTACGTTATGATCCAAGTCGAGTCATACCCAAATACAAGCTAGAAAAACACTTATAATATTTATTTGTGATATGATCAAACAAATAAATATTAACACTTAGAATATTTAGAAATTGGTTTTCTAAATAATTGCACTTGATAAACTAATAAATTATATGGATAATTTATTTTGAGAGAATATTTTATTTTGTTATTTAATGGGTTAAATAACATTTTTAAAAGTTGCATAAGTCTTATAACATGTGATGTTATATTTTATAAAAGTTATAAAATTAGCCAAGACTTAAATTGTTTATAAAAGAAATTTTGAATTTTTTTATAAACTATGTGGGCTGCCCCCTTCCCCATGTTCTTTCCAAGACCATTTTGGTCCAATGAAAATCCATGCACTTTGCATGGTTAGAGACTCTCTCATTGGATTATGTGGGTGGCCATTTTCTCTCTCTTGATTTAAGATAATTGTGTATGACAATTTCAATATGGAACTTGTAAAAACTCTCTACAATTTTCGGCCACAAGAATGCCATTATTAGGAGATCATTTCAAGTGCAAGAACTTGAAAAAGGATTCTCTAATTTTCGGCTAACATATGGTTATTCAAGAGGGTTTTTCAAGTTTGAAAATCAAGTGCAAGAACACTAAAAGGAGCCCTTATGTTTTCGGCCAAGGTGGTTGTCAAGAGAGGATTTTTAGTGAGTTCATGAGTGTAAAATCCTAGTTAAACATAAGGTGTTTGTTGGAAGGCTTGGGGTATACAAGCTTGAGGTCTTCTACACTTGAAGGTAACCGTTCAAGAAGCATCATCTTCTTCATATCCTTTACTCCTTGGAAGGTAGTATTCTAAACACCCTATGGTTGTGTTTTAATTTTGATAGCATGCATGTTCGTATATGGATCCAGGGATTGGGTTTTGCATATAAAATGGGTTTTATATCTTGAAAGTAAACATGTTTTAAATAATTATTCCGCTGGGTTTTTATTTTATACGGATAAAATAGCTTTGATAAACATGTGAAAAACCCAACAATGGCATCTAGAGCCGCTTATATGAGTGCATGCTTCATAGGATATGAAATTTTCGGGTTTCGGGTTTGGTTAAACCCTATGGCCGAAATTTTTCATCATGGTTCTCCTTTTGTTTTTCAAGATTATTTTCTTACATGCATAAAAGTATCTTGAAAAATTATGTCATTTGGATGATTTGTTTTGTTTGGACAAAAAAACCCACATTTTTCGGTTTTTCATTCTTGACCGAAAAATTTTAGGTTGTAAAAAGGGAACCATTTTTGCTTCCTGTATTTTATATATATGTGGATATATATTTTGGTGTTCATAACCTAGCCATGACCTTGTGTGAATATGTTGAATGATTGTGTTATGATTTATATTTAATTATTTCAAAGGTTGTAATAATTAATTATTTTTTGTTCTTCCATTTGTAAAGTTATGTAATTTATTTATTTTCATTTGGTATGTAAAATAAATAGATTAGGTGCATTTCATTTTACTAGAAAAAATGTATTAGGATATTTTTTGTAAAAGAAGATGCACACAAAAATGCGGTTTTGGCTAATTTCGGGCCTAAAGGACTTCATAGTTCTTAACGGGATTTTAGCCCGATAACCAAAAAACATTTTTAAAGCTCAAAGGAGTTTGGAGCTGAATATAAAAGACATTTGAAAGCTCAAAGAAAGTGAAGAAATCACAACACAAGAAGAAGACTTGAAGCATTTGGATGCGGGATCAAGTGGGAGTTCAACGACACATTATTTGTGTCAATATTCACCCTTAGGAAGGACCTTTTGAGACACTTGTTTCGGCTAACAAGTGTGGTCAAAATAGTTGGATATGGTTATGCACCTATTGTTATGTATGTTGTGCTTGTGTGGTTGTTTATTTATGTTGTTTGGATGATATGTTGATATGCATGCTTAACAAACTAATAATCAACAACAAGCTTAAAATTGGTTCTTAAAAATTCATTAAAATTGGTTAATAAAAGGTTATTAAAAATTAATGATTTTATAATAAAATGGGTTTTATTAAAAAGAACCTTGAAAATTTGTTTTCACAAAAGTACCAAGGATTTGAATGCATGCAAATGTATGGTACATAAAGTTTTCTAAACTACAATTTTGAAAACTCAAAATCCCTTTTATAAAACAAGTCAAACACCATCCTTTTATCCAACACTCGAATCACTTGGGAACTCTTTTTGTGGGATAAAGGTCACCTAACCACATTTGAGGGAACTTGTATATTCGAGGTGGGTTTACCATGTTTGTGGGATAAAGGTCACCTAACCACTTATGTGTATAAACTCACACGTGTGTGTAAGTTGGACGACTTGATTTGGAAACCATGAACTTAGGGTCACCGAAGCATGGTGAACAAAAGGTGTTGATGGGATTAAACATGCCAATTAAACATAAAGATGTTTAACCGATCCCATATGGCTAGAAGTTGCAAAGGGTTGCAATTGTCAAACGTTGACTACCTTGTTAATTTAAATAGAGGGATAAAGGTCACCTAACCAATATTTAAATGTAACGTTGGATTCTAGATTTTAATTATTAATTGTCTATGAGACATAAAAGGGTATTAATGATTAAAATATAATAATATCGAAATTACTAAAATTGAACCTTGTTAAATTTTGTAGATGGCCGCTAACAATATTACCCAAACCGTCCGTAACGTATCACTAAAAACAATCCTTGAAAAGGGATCGTCTCAATCAAAACACTTTATGGATTAATATCGAAACTTAAGAATCGTTCTCAAGTAAGAGAAGATATCCTATGTGTTGAACGATCCTAATCCCGATGAACATCTTATGGAAGATAAGGATGCCTATGATGATTGGACTAAGTATACCAAGGATACTATACAAACCTTTTGCCTCATGATTAGGAATTATAATTCCCAAGATTCAAAAGAATTTTGAACATCATAGGTATACGACATTAACCAATTGTAGGAAATGTTCCTAAGGGTAGAACGCTTCGAAACGGTTCGAGCGCTTCATGCATGTCGAATGGAGGAAACCCAATCAGTCTCATCTTATGTCTCTAAGATGAGAAGCCACATTGATCACCTCGAAAGGCTCAATATGGGTAAAAGGGCTTTTATCCGTTCTAATGATCAATGAGGGTGGCAACAAGAAAGGGCATCACCCCGACACCAAAGCAAATGTTGCAAATGAAACGGGAAATTCAAAGGGAAAAAGAAAAGAAAGACTAAAGCGAAACCACTGAAACCAAAAGAAGGTAAAGGTTGCCATGAACGATCCATGCTTTGAATATGGTGAGATAAGGGCATTTGAAAAGGAATTGTCCAACCTATCTCAAAGAGTTGAAAACTAAGAGGGATGCTAAGCAAACCTCAGGTACAATCTTTATGAAACATATTAACCTTAATGTTATTTCTTCAAACACATGGGTATTAGATACCGGATGTGGAACTCATGTTTGCAATTTGTTGCAAAAGGTTCAAAAGAAATAAGCATTACAAGAAAGGAGACTATGTTTTGAAACTTCCAAGTGGTTTGGAAATTGTTTTAAAAATATATTGTGTGCTCCTAGTTTGACTAGGAACATTATTATAGTTTCCCTTATAAGACAATATGGTTTTGATTTAAAGTTTGTAAACAATGACATTTATATTTCGATGAATGACATGTTTTACTTTAAACCTATGCCTTCAAATGGTATTTATGAATTGGTTCATAATAATACATCATTTAATAGTTCAATGTACCAAGCAATCACCAAGAAACTCAAAAATGGATTTGAGTAAGACCTATCTTTGGCATTATCGCCTTGGTCATATAAACAGAATCGCATACAAACATTTCAAAAGAATGGTCTTTTGGAAGCAAATGAAATTGGTTCATTTAATATATGTGAATCTCGTTTACAAGGTAAAATGACCAAGAAACCCTTTAGTGGTACCAACTAAAGGGCAAAAGATTAATTAGGTATCATACATTCGGATGTATGTGATCCTTTTAAGCCAATGACTAGGAATGGTGAAAGACACTTCATTAATTTTATCGACAACTATAGTAGTTGTGGTTATGTGTACTTGACACAAATATGAAGTTTTGAAACGTTCAAAATCTTCAAAAGGTGAAGTACAAAATCAACTCAATCAAAGTTCTTCTTTTCGATAGAGGAGGAATCGAACCCTATTTGGATATAGTTCGATCTATTATGGCTAGGAGCGCATTATCTCTATCATTTTGGGGTTACGCTTTGCTCTCCGCAGCCCGTATGGCCCCAACCAAGAAAGTGGATAAGACACCTTTCGAAATATGGAATGGAAGGCCTCCATCATTAATCATATTTAAAGGTATGGGTTGTGAAGCAATACACCCCAAATAAATTGGAAGTTCGATCCACTAAGTGTATCTTTGTAGAATATCCTAAAGATGAATTAGGATATTAATTCTACGATCCAACAGAGCAAATGGTATTTGTTACTCGAAAGGCTGAGTTCTTGGAAGCTAAGTTTCGTGTGGAAGGAATTAGTAGAACAGTGGAACTTGATAAGGATCGAGAACCACAAGCCGATACACATTTGGTTAATACTAGCACTCAACAAGAGGTTGTTGAAAACGATCAAGTTGTTGATCTATACACACAAAATGTTCGCAGATCTGGTAGAATTAGTAGTCCACCTGAAAGATATGGATTTTTCATAGATGGATGCTACGTGGTAGATTCAGGTGAACCAACTACATACCATGATGCAATGTCAAAATCCAATTATGACAAATGGCTTGAAGCCATGAACGTAGAGATGCAATCCATATATGACAACCAAGTGTGGGATTGGTTGTGCCACCTCTTAAATCCAAAGTAGTTAGAAGTAAGTGGGTTTTCATCAAGAAAACTGATATGCATGGTAACTTGGATACTTATAAATCGAGACTTGTAGCAAAAGGTTTCACTCAAACTCAAAGGGTTGATTATTATGAGACCTTCTCGCCTGTGGTGATGCTAAAGTCAATTAGGATATTATTTGCCATACCTGTATAATATGATTATAAGATTTGGCAAATGGATGTCAAAACAGCTTTCCTTAATAGATACCTTGATGAAGATGTCTATATGGTTCAGCCTGAAGGTTTTGTTGATCCAAAGCATCCTAACAAAGTATGCAAGTTAAAGAAATCAATCTAGTGATTGAAACAAGCATCGAGAAGTTGGAATCACAGTTTTGATGAAGAAAATAGAAATTTTGATTCATCAAGAACGTCGATAAAGCTTGTGTGTATAAGAAGGCTAGTGGGAGCATTATTACTTTCTTAGTATTGTATGTCGATGACATTCTCCTATTTGGAAATGACATTCCAACCATGGAAGGTGTAAAAACCTGGCTTGGAAGTTGTTTTTCCATTAAGGATCCTGGTGAAGTCGCCTATATTTTGGGAATAAAGATCTATAGGGATAGATCAAGGCGCTTGATAGGTTTAAACCAAAGTGCATATTGGGTCTTGATATTCACCAAATATTGTACCTTGATTTATTTCTTCGCTGTTAGTAATATGAAAGTACATAAGGCTAAGCTCAGGTGTGGTACAAGGTGATTGTGAGAGACATATGTAGTCAAGATGGGATTTGTTCCTCTTATTCATTGAGAGTAAGATGTCTAAGGCCTGCTAAAGTTAAATCAACAGAGAGTGATCACTCTATGTCTCTGGATTGGACATGACATCTGTAACGAAAGGATAAATGATAGATTCACCTAAATCATTTTCAAGTAAGGGACTTGAAGGGGATGATGTGATTGAATTGGACATATAGTCATACGTATTAGGGGTAGTAAACTATAGTTAGGTGGTCTTTACTACCTGCATCAATCTTCTATGTATCTTGTGCAAGTGGGAGATTGTTGGACTCTATATGCCCAAGACACATATTAAATTGATGTGGCTAGTACGTTATGATCCAAGTCGAGTCATACCCAAATACAAGCTAGACAAACACTTATAATATTTATTTGTGATATGATCAAACAAATAAATATTAACACTTAGAATATTTAGAAATTGGATTTCTAAATAATTGCACTTGATAAACTAATAAATTATATGGATAATTTATTTTGAGAGAATATTTTATTTTGTTATTTAATGGGTTAAATAACATTTTTAAAAGTTGCATAAGTCTTATAACATGAGATGTTATATTTTATAAAAGTTATAAAATTAGCCAAGACTTAAAATGTTTATAAAAGAAATTTTGAATTTTTTTTTATAAACTATGTGGGCCGCCCCCTTCCCCATGTTCTTTCCAAGACCATTTTGGTCCAATGAAAATCCATGAACTTTGCATGGTTAGAGACTCTCTCATTGGATGATGTGGGTGGCCATTTTCTCTCTCTTGATTTAAGATAATTGTGAATGACAATTTCATTATGGAACTTGTAAAAACTCTCTACAATTTTCGGCCACAAGAATGCCATTATTAGGAGATCATTTCAAGTGCAAGAACTTGAAAAAGGATTCTCTAATTTTTGGCTAACATGTGGTTATTCAAGAGGGTTTTTCAAGTTTGAAAATCAAGTGCAAGAACACTAAAAGGAGCCTTTATATTTTCGCCCAAGGTGGTTGTCAAGAGGGGTTTTTTAGTGAGTTCATGAGTGTAAAATCCTAGCTAAACATAAGGTGTTTGTTGGAAGGCTTGGGGTATACAAGCTTGAGGTCTTCTACACTTGAAGGCAACCGTTCAAGAAGCATCATCTTCTTCATATCCTTTACTCCTTGGAAGGTAGTATTCTAAACACCCTATGGTTGTGTTTTAATTTTGATAGCATGCATGCTCGTATATTGATCCGGGGATTGTGTTTTGCATATAAAATGGGTTTTATATCTTGAAAGTAAACATGTATTAAATAATTATTCCGCTGCGTTTTTATTTTATACGGATAAAATAGCTTTGATAAACATGTGAAAAGCCCAACATAGACATGGGGCACATGAGCAAGTAGTTAGTTCATTTGGTATTTTAGAGAGCTTTTGTCAAATCATTGTAAACCAAATGTTATGCTGCTCAAATTTAATCAAAAGAGATATCATACGAGTGACACTGATTAGTTCTTCACTATACAACTCTAAGCTACGAACAGTGTTGGATCTTTGTAGAGCTGATCTTTGTATGTTAAACTGATTGTGAAATCAAGTTTAACGTGACCAAGCTCTAATACCAATTATTAGGTCCGAGTTTACAAGGTTCGTGATTATAACTGATTAATATAAAAAACAATATTGAATTGTATTACTAAAAGACAAATAATCATAAACGAGAAGTCATCATAAACAATTGTTTTTCATTAATCATAAATGATTCAACTGTTTTACAATAAATTGACTCTAAAGACTCTACAATAAATTGACTCTACAATTCTGTTCGTACAAGAGAAAAGGTGATGTGTGTGATAAATAGATAACTAACAGGTGTGATTTATTTATACTAAGTACGAAAGCTATGTTCGGTGATTCGCTGACATCACCCTGATAGTGACATCTAACATTCCTAACAGAAAAGATTCAACATCTGTGCAAATCTAACATATATTCTTACTGGTCTAAAGACTAATACAAGATAAATACTGTTACATTGGGAAACCACTGTCTAGACTATCTTTTGTTGTTTTGAACCAAACATCTTTGGCCATACAGATGTTTGGTCTTCTTCATCAGACCTTCGGCTTCAACAGACTTTAGCATTCAACAGTTGTTTTTTTTTCTTGAACAACGGTTCCAAGGCTTGATCATATGTTTGTTTTGTCTTCAACAAATGTTCTGATTAGGTGTTCAAGATTCACTATCTTTGGGGAGAATCTGGTTCAACCAGTTGTTTATTTCTTGATCAGATGATTTTGTTTTGGCTTTTAGATATCATCTGTTCTTTTGTAGGTTCAACATAATATTTAAATAAAACGACATGATATAATCCATAAATTCAAACAAACGTTAAATCAAAACGATATGATATTACCCATAAATGCAAAAAAAAGTTCATCCAAAAACATCAATATTGAGAAGATGATGAAAAGGAAAAAATCCGACAAAGATTTCACTACATATTGGTCCCGCTCGGTTATGGAGACTATGGAAACATTGATATCCATAACCGACCAGCTACTTTTGGTTTTTCGAAAAACAACTAACGACCCACCGGTTTTTATTTGGTGTGGTTTTGGTGTTCGTTTTAATCAGTTAAAGTTAATTCAGTTATGGGTTGGTTACTTCAGTTTTTTGAAGATCCTAACTTCCGGGTACTTACCATTTCTCTCGCATCATCATATGTTTGTTAAATATATAGTTTTTTTTTATGTATAACAATGGTCTTTTGAATGAATGATGATTAATTAGATATTTGGAGCTATTATTGTTTGACCCGACTCGAACTAAATTGCCGACCCAAAGATATAACCCAAAACATGACAATAGGAAATATTCTTTTGGGTCCTATGACTTTCAGCCCCTGCCGTATGAAGTAATTTGGTTGTTAAAATTTTAAATAATTTGCATCAGTAACAAAGTCTTTTCGCGCATTAGCTTTTTTATAATAACAATGTTGGCATTTTAACGTCATCAAATCTACTTTTTTCATGATTGTACAAAACACTTTGAAACCAAACTTTTTTTTATGAAAAAGGTAGCGTTAAGTATTTAAAAGATTTTAAAGAATATTGTTGCAACAAGACATTTTTCATAGAAGGTCTAAATTCAAGAAAACATGGACTTATGTTACATTTGAGTGTTACAGGTTTGAAAGAGTGTTGCTGGTAAAGCTCAGGGGGCTAAAGTGCAAAGTTGCATTAAACATGGACTGCATATCCAAAGTTTGTATGTTGCAGGGATCAAATATGCATTCTGGAAATCTTATAAAGAGCAATAAAGGGATAAGGAATGATTCATTCATACAATTTCTCTCTCTCTCTCTCCTCAACCTTTCTTCTCTCTAGATCTTGTCAAGGATGACCAACCACTTGTTGAATAAAACAATGCTGAGTAAGTCTTCTTCATAATTATATTCATGTATCATCGATTTTCTTTCACTTTTCAAACAAAGATGACACCCTCATCCATCATTTTGCACGTGCGTACCGCGAATCACAACAAAATCTCGATGACGATGAAGATGAGGATGACGTTCAAGAAGAAGAAGAAGAAGAAGACGAAGACGTTCAAGAAGTTGTCCCGACATCCGTTCAGAGACAATGAAGGAGCGAAGAGGAGGTCGCCTTGGTCAAGGCGTACTTGCACACCTCCGAAAACAAGAAATATTCCAACGAGCAAAGAAAAGACATGTTTTGGAGACGAGTCATGGCTCATTTTAGCCAACTTCCGGTTCAACGGAACGAAATATGGATCAAATGGCGTCGAAGTGGGGCGATTTGAACCCGAAATATGGATCAAATGCCGTCGAAGTGGCGGCATGGGAGGTTGCGAGACGTCACCCGAAATGTGTACCAGTTGATTTGGTCGACATGGGTGGGCCGACGGCTCCAAAAAAAGAGGAGGTCCCAAAAGATCAAAGACCTCCGACTCAGGGAACTACACGACTTCCGCGTCAGATAACTTGCCCCAAATGAATTTGAACGACGACCCCGTTGACGAACCCATTCAAGAAGATACACCTACAAGGCCGCGCCACAAGAAAAGTGGTGATTCATCAAGTAAAGTAAAGGAAAGGAATCGGTGGTGGAGTCGATCTCCGAAATCAAATAGGCTAAATTGGTGGAAATAACCAAAGCCACTGATATAAGAGAAAAACTTGTGACGACAAAACTTCAATGCGAGGAGGCGTATATTCGACACTTGAACGCAATAGAAAACATAGTGATTTAAAAATCTTGTTAGAGCTGCACACCAATCTCGACGAACCGTTTAAGTCGGCCGTAGTTCAACAAAAACACGAGATATGTGAAAAGTGGGGGTGGGAGATGCCTTAGGGGCTGTTTGGCAACATCTGAATGGTTAAGTGTTGAACCAATAAGAGGTCTAAACCATTAAGTGTTGAATCAGTAAGAGGTCTGAACCATTAAGAGCATGTATAATGTTTAACCATTTAGAGGCAAATGTCTGACCAATTCAGATTAGAGGTCTTAACCATTCAGACTATGTATAAATCTTAACCATTCAGAGGCCAATGTCTGAACCATTCAGACATCTGCTCGTGAAACAAACAGTCTGAACCATTAAGTGCTGAACCAGTAAGAGGTCTGAACCATTAAGAGCCTTATTAAGAGGTAAACAAACAGCCCCTTAGATTTTTTAGGTTTTTTTATTTGCAATGTTTAGTTTTTTTTATTTTAGTATGTAATTTAGGTTTTATTTAAATGAAATTTATAATTTTAGTGTTTTATTGTTAATTTATAATTTAAAAAAAATGAAAATGGTTGTGAGTAATGGAATTCCATCACAAGTGATGACCATTTTCACTAAAATCCATCACTAGTGATGGAATAATGGTTGATGACATGGCGGAACTTGATTGGATGTTGTAAGTGATGAGTGATGACCACCCATACCCCCCTTATGCAAGCGGTTTGGGGAATTAATGTAGCAGGAGATGCTCTTGATGATTCTGCTCGCTACAACCGACTACTTCTTGCAAATGTGCTTATGGTCATTGCATTGTTTAGCATATTTCTTCTGTGTATAGCACTGGCTGGCCACGCATACACCACCCGCAAACTTGTTTATCACATCTCCGCTGTTGGTGTATCTTACATGCTTGCAGGGGACTTATCAAAACTACGTTTTATCATCAGCGTAATCCTACATATTTGGATTTAGGTGATTAAGTCCTAGTTAGTTTTTATTATGAATATATGTGTAATGGAATTTGGAAACATCATATATATATATATATATATATATATATATATATATATATATATATATATATATATATATATATATGGGTCAGGATTTAGAGAAAACGGTAGAAAGTATGAGAATGGTGAGAACGCTTATTGATCGTCCGATCAAAACAATCTATGGACTAGATTGGCGCGGTGGAATTTTAGTAAATAACACCAATTTTATTACGTGGACGCGCGTCATTAAGGGTAAAAAAAAAGTAAAAAAACCATTCCTCACATAAAACGCCATTGAAAAATAAAACGCCAAATAAATACAAAACGCCAATTTTATCACTGCGTATTTTTTTTCTGTGTTTTTATTGCCATAAAATATGAAACGCCATTATATATAACGCCAAAGTTTACATCCGGATAAATGTTAATTACATTTTTTGTTATAAAAATAACATCCCGCCTAAACTACGCGGCAAAAAAATTCTATAAATAGAAACGCCTCACCACCTTCCGTTTATCACACCAAGAAAACACACAGTGGTTGCTAAAAAAATTTAGAACTGAATGAAAAACGCCAAAAAATACAACGACAGCAAACATCTTTTCTTTGATCCTCAGTAATGTTCTGCATGAAGCTTCATTTAATGATTTGTTACGTGAGTGTATAAAGATTTTGCTACATGAGATGGACAAAATTGAAAAAAGAGGGACTGATGACACCCATATGTCATACTGTCATCTTTGTTCTTGTAGAAGGTTTGGATGATAAGAAGAGACCTATACCAGTGTAAATGCTACTTTGGCGTCAATGAATATAATGAAGACCACAGGCAGATAGCATCCACCCACAGGGGGTCGCTCTATATCTCCAACATCCACAAAGACACTTCAACACATGAACAAAGAAAATAAACAACGCCAAACCCAAACGCCATTTATTTGTCACATTTCTTGTACTTTCAAAATAAAAAAGAGACTGATGACACTGAAGATTTAAAATCAAAAATTGCTTCTACTTTGTTTGTTTGTTTATTTTTAATTTTCTTTATCTATTGTTTGTTTTGTAATGCTATAATGAAAAATATAATAAAACGCCAAATTTAGCAAATACGTGTAAAACGCCATAATGCCATAAAAAAGCCCCCAAAAAACTACCAAACTATAATAAAATTAATTTGAACAACTAACATTATAAAAAAAGCGTGAAACAATGTGCAAAGAATATAAAACAAAAGAAGTCCAATAATTATCTAACCGCCATTGGAAAACAAAATGCCATAATTACAGCCGTCAAAAGATTTGACGTGTTACACCATTAAAACAATTGAGTCTGAAAACAAAACACGGTAAATTGCAAAAAAACAGTAAAATGAAACGACGGAAAACATAATTACTAACATTTATTATATTAAATTTATTTATCTTTTTCAAAATGCCATAATTACCTGACATACGGGGGAAAAAAAAGTCAATATAAAATAAGACCATCAGAACCCAAGCTCAAAACACGCAAAAAAGACTAAAACGCCACATGTTCTCCAAAAACGCCAAAAAAAAAATTAAAAATGGCTAAGGTTATTGCATGGAGGTTTGAAAGGAAAGAAAAACGATTCATCATAAAGTTCTCTGACAGGAGAAGGGTAAAGGTAAGAACAATAAAAGCCATGATGGGAATGAATGAAAATGTTTAGAAGGATATCCTGGCCCTTGGGGTTCCAAGAGACAACGATTGTGAAAGAACAAGAACTGTAATAAAAAGACTTGAGAGAAAGTTTCCAGCAGAAGATGATGAAGATGATTATGATATTGAAGATACTCATATACCAAAACTTAGCAGTTAGGTATTTTTTAGGAAGAAGGAACACTTGAAGTTACTTATAAAAATGAGGTGCAATATTCAAGACCAATGGAAGAAACGTTGAAGACAGGGTTGCTATCTATCATTGAACAACTCTGTGATTTAACACCTTCAAACGATCCAAAATCCAAGAAAGCAATGATATTCAAGAATAGGCTGCAGGAAAGAAGAGACGAGCTAATGGCGTTATACGCAAAAATGAAATTTGATGATGAAGAATCTGAAGAAAGTGATGAAGAAAGCAATAGGTACATCTCTGATGTAATCCCACCTACGGAAGAGTATTAGTTTATTTTGATTTTCGTGTTATTGTAGTTTTATAAAATATTAATCTATGGTAATGAATTATTAACAAAAAGATACAAAACGCCAAAAATAACTTGGAAAAAGCCATAACGCCAAATGTTAGGATCGGAGGCTCTCATGATTGTGTTTGTTTGTGTAAATTGAACAGTCAATGAGTATGAAAACGTGTTAAGTGCAGCGGAAATGAACAACAAACTTTATAAACACAATCAAAGAGGAAAATAGTTTGATAAACACATGATTTGCATTAGTCGAAAGATTACAAAGTCAATCAAATGATTACAAAGCATGATTACAAGCTAAGCTCCCCCTCAGCCTGATACCCCAAGGATGGTTGCATACAAGATGAAAGGATTGGACTAGAGGCGAAGAACTCGCTCAGTCAATCAAATGTAACAGTACAGGGTACTGTTACATTTATAGGCAAACCAAACCACTGGTGTACCTCAGCTGACGTCACCATGAAAGTGACGTCTAACAGCCTAACAACCTGTATCTGCTGTCCTTACACAAACACTGCTAAACCTAACCACTGACTACACATAAAACAGATAATTCACTAAACAGCTGCTCTTCCTTTATGTCAGTGCTTTACTCAAGGTTGATCAGTCCTTGACAGGGCAATGTTGTGTCATCAGCAGTTTGTACCAGCAGTGCTTAGTTTCCAGCAGTCTTTGAGCTTCATCAGTAGTTATGCTGAGCAGCAGTTGTATCCGGGCAGTGGATATAAGTCCATCAGCTGTTGTAATCACTTTCAAGGGAGAAGACTTAGTATAAACAGCTGCTTATTGTGAATCCACTGTTGTGACCTGGTTTTGGCTTTACATTATCTGTTCCTCTGGTAGGGTTCAATCCCAACAATCTCCCCCTGGAACAGATAATGCCAAAACCTGTCATTATTCTGGATCTTTATTGCTCATCACAAGTTCCCTTGCTTTTCTTTTGAATTCTTCTTCAAATGCTTTGGAACTTGTATCATCTTCATCCCGGCACAGTGTAAGTTCAAGGAGATCCTGCAAATCTTGAACACTAAGGCCTAGTGCTTCTTTCCTTGATATGTACTTCACCCCTCCATTGGATCTGACCAGAGTCAATACATGGGTCTTTTGATCAGAGAGCCACTTTAGTACTTTTAAACCCAATGGATTTCTTGGGAGAGATTTATTTGTAGATGAGCTTTGAGATATTGGCCTTGAGAAAACGTGCAGACTTTCAGACATTCTTTTGAAAGCCATTTCAATGACATCATTTGCTGCAGCTATATCTTCTGCAGTTTCTTTTTCAATCAGCTCCTGCCTTTCAATGTCTGTCATGTTTGTTGAAGTGTTTGGTGATGCAGGTTTGGTTAACATCCTTTTAAAAAGGTTTTGAAGTTTTTCTGAGCTTTCTTCTTTTAGACCCATTTTCATGATGGATTATGTGAAGTACTCAACCTCCTTTTCTTTCACCTCTTCACTGGTCAACTGTTCCTTTTCTTCTTGGTTTGTCACAAAGGTAGACCGGAACAGTGTTTTGAGGTTTTCTATCTGCTGTTCAAGCTTCATTCTTTGTGCATGCTTCTTTGAGGTGCTTGAAACAGTTATCTTTCTTTTCTTTAGCCTTTCATAGGCTTCATTAGTCTGCTGTTTTGACCATTTTGATATGGCTTCAGCAGTGTCCATTTTTGCATCCACCAGCTCCTTTTTCTTTCTCTTATACTCAGCAGTTAGATCAGCAATGAGCTTTTTGAATTTGTTCCAGTTTGGAGCATTCTTCTTCTTTGTAGGATCATTCTTGATTTTCTCAATCCTTTCTGCCTCATGCTTTAGAGCGACTATTGGCCATTCTTCGAACTGTTGTTCTTCAGCAGGATAGAATTTCTCTTTCATGACGTAGGCTAGATATTGTCTTCTTAACTTTTTCTTTTGATCAGCCTTTTCTTTGATTAGGTCTTGTGCAAACTCTTCTATCTGCTTTACTTTTGTGAAGTAGAACTCTAGTCTTTTAGCAATGCCATCTTCGCTTAAACATTCGCGTTCACTCTCAACTTTAGCTCTTAGTTTAGCTTGCCTTGCCTTGATTTTGAGGTAGTCATCCATATCATCTGGTGGCATGTAACCTATGAGTGAGGAGAATCTTCTTTTTGAAGGATCTTCTTCTGTATAGAATTGCCTCATCTCATTTTTGATAGCTTCAAGTTCCAGTGGATGTTGTGCAGCATTAGGATCATGTAAACCCTCATCGGCAGAGATTGGCTTTCTTTTTCTGTTGAAGAGCTTTGGTTGTGATGTAGGAAAGGTGAGAGCAGTGGTGGATGACTGACTAACAGCTGTTGAAACAACTGGTGTCTCAACATCTGTTGTCATTACAACTGCTGATATGTCAGCAGTTGTCTTCCGCTCTTGAGTAGGGGATGATGGTGGTGAGGTAGTTTTTGATGATGGTGATGGTGGTGGTGAATCATCATCTGATATGAGATTCCTTCTCCTCTTTAATGAAGAAGGGGCATATGATGTTTTGGGTGGATCAGTGG
The DNA here is from genome assembly GCA_030545235.1 of Helianthus tuberosus. NCBI lineage: Eukaryota > Viridiplantae > Streptophyta > Magnoliopsida > Asterales > Asteraceae > Helianthus > Helianthus tuberosus. The sequence goes on along the minus strand of JARYGA010057190.1, from coordinate 32,908 downwards.
TTTGAATAATGGAGAGTGTCTGACAAACAACTGTCGAAACAACTGGTGCTTCAACCGCTGCTGTCATTACAACAGATGTTGTAACATCTGTTGTCTTCTGTTTTATGACAGGAGATAGTGGTGATGGTGTGATTGTAGATGATGGTGGTAGAGCAGTAGTTGTGGTGATGTTTGGTAGAGTGGTGTGTGTTGAAGGTGTGTGTGTTGATGACATGGCAGCTGTTTGGCTACTGTCAGCAGTTTTTGTAACTACTGGTGTATCAGCTGTTTGACTAACAGGTTTTGAGACCTGTTTTTCCTTTTCTTTTTCAGGCTCAATACAAAGGTCATGCTCTATTCCCATTTTATTCATTTTTTCCAACAACTTGTTATTCTCCCCCTTTTTGGCATTATCTGAAGGGGGGTTAACAAGAAATGGTATGGAAGAAGGAACTTTGCCAGAGGCACTTTGAATGCTAGCCTTTATAGCCTTGATATCTGCTTGAGTGTCTTTAAACCTTGATTCCACCATGTTGGTCAGCATTTGTACTTGAATAGCATGCTTTTTGTCAGCCATAAGTTGCTGTGCTTCAAGCATGCGTTGAAAAATATTCCAAAGCTCATTTGCAGCATATGCATGATGTGCAGGTGCTTGAGCAGGAACAGTAGTGGCTTGTGCTTTTTGAGCTTTTAAAATCTCTTGCACCATAATCTTTATTTCAGCAACTGAATCTTCAAGTTTGTCAACTCTATCCGTCAATTCCTTATATTTTGAATCATCACCTACTTTAGTAGGATCATCTGAGTCCCCACCAGCAGTGGTTATATCAATGTTTGACTTAGGAACTGAGTCCCAAAAATCACCCATTGATGCCCCTTGTTCTTGGTACTGGGGACTTCTTTCTTCAGCATTCGATAAACCTTTGATGGTACCAGTGGTTAGATCCAACTCACTGGTGGTTACCGAGGTTGCCATGGAAGAAATTGCCTTCAAGGGAGTCTTACTTATGAAACAACTGTCCAACTGAAGATCTGTTGATCCACCAGTTGTAGTTGTTGCTCCACTTGAACTACCACCGAGAGTTACTTGTAACTCAGGGGCTGTAACCTCCTCAATTGTTGCTGGGATAGCAGGGGTAGTAGCATCAGACCCAGTCACTTGTGGGAGTATACTCTCAGTGATAGGTGATAGAGAGGAACTGGTTTGTGTCTGAGCTATAGCAGCTGCATGCAACAAGGGTAGCATGGATTGTGGCATTATGATTGGTGAGGGTATAGGTGTTGAAAGAGACATGTCCTTGGGATCAGGACTGAGGAAGATGGATCCGAGTGGATTCAGAGCTTTATATTGTGGTGTCCCTGTGCTTACAACCTGATCCTTTTGTGAGGATGCAGGAGGAGTTTTAGGCAAAGGTGGAGATCTTTCTACCAACTGCTGTGAGGAAGTAGCAGCAGTGGTTTGTGGTGACTTTTGTGTTGTCACAGGCATTTCCTATGGGATCTCATCTTCCAGAGTTGCCTTTGTTTTGGGTTTGGTGGGTTTTCTGGATGTTTTTCTTTTGGTCTTTTTGGTAATATCAGGTGTGGGTTTCAGAGCAGTGGTTGTGCTGCTCTGATCACCTGGAGCAGTGGGCTCAGCAGAAGTTGCCTGAGGATCAGTGGCAGTTTCTAAAGTCTGCTCAGGCACCTTTCCTTTTAATTTTATTGGTGCCATCATTCTTGAAAATGTTTCACTTGTTAAACCTTTTATTTGAAAATGGACACCTTGTTTGGGCGAATTTTCATCTTCTTTTACAAATTTTTGTTTAAAATAATAGCTAAGAAATCTTGGAAAAAGAAGAAATGATTTGCTAACAACATTCTTTACCATGTCATTGAAGATCTCCTGGGAATAGTTGTAATCTTTATTGTTTAAAATAGCATAACCCAGGCATTGAATCTTCAATGGTATTTCGTTAAACGATGTTGTTTTATTAGAAACGCAACTGACAAGTGTGTGAAACAAAAATCTGGGTGCAGATGGGAAATACCCCTTTTGTAGGGTATCTACCTTTGACTCTTCTGCATAACCCCTTTTCAGAAAATCAGCTTTTAACTCGTTTTTGTCAAAAGAAATTTTACCCTTCTGATCATCAAGTTTGAAGACTTCTGAAATTGTTTGTGGAGTGATTTGAATCACTTTACCCTGTATCGAGGAGTTTATGGCGATGATTTTGCCGTCTTGTTTTTCAAGCGTCGCCTTTTTCCAGAACTCTCTCTGGGTTTGCAAATAAATGGGAGCATCTGCTGTCAACAAAGTTTTGTACTTTGATGCAGATAATGTATCAAGGATGGAGTCGAAGGTGTGGTTATCGGTAGGTTTTGTGAGCAAACCCAGATAATTATGCGGAGATTTGTATGGTATCTCAATGGGTTCTTCGGCCGTTTGAGCGACCTCTTGTGAAGGTGATGGTGATTTTGGTTTTGATTTTGATTTTGACTTTGATTTTGTCATTTTTGCAGAGAAGAACAAAGAATGATTTTGGAGATTTTTTAGAAGAATGCTTTGAGAAGAGAATTTTGGAATTCAATTCGACAGTGTAAAACCCTGTTTGGGGGTTTAGGGCAGGGTTTTATTTAGAAAAAAATGATCGCTGATGTGGCAGCGGTTATTTTGATCTGAGGGCTAAAAACTGACCACGTGTCAAACACTGATGAAACGGATGGAGAACAGTTGTTTTAAGGGCCACTGACGTATCAAGCATCAGTGATTACAACGGTAAAAATTGTGAGCAGTGGATGATTTTTACTATCAGTGGATAGCATATCAGTGGATAGGACACTGATTTTGAACATCAGTACTTGTCAAGAAAGTGAGGGATCAGTGGTTAACTTTCAGCAGTGGACAGTGTTTAGAGATCAGACGTTGGAACAAAACAGTGGTTAGGATAAATGGTACAGATTTTAAGAACAAGTATTCCAGCAACAGTTTTGAGAATTTTTATTCCAGGTTTTGCCACAAGTCAATTTTGAAGGACAGTGGTTTAGTACCCTGGATGATGAAAACTTTATTGCTAAGGCAACTCATTTTCGTTTAATATTCAATTAAAACATGAGTACCCTAGTAATTCAAGCATAGTTAGCAATCAACCTTTGAAAACAATTTAAGAGCAAACCTAAGTATGACATGATCTTGACATATGTACCATTTCCTTTTGACCCATATAAGAGAATAATAATACCAACAAAAATAAGGTATTATATCCTGACAGGAACTGAAACCATTGCCAACAAAAACAAGCAACAGTTTCAAATATATTATTCCAAAAAAATGAACAATATATCCTGATTATTCGAGAAAATCCTTTTAAAAAAATGGTTAAGGATTTTCTGAGAACAACATCAAAAAGGATCTGGTATATTTTCAAAAGAAAACATAATCATATCATTCTCAAGTTATTGATAATGGTCAGTGGTTTGAAATATTGAATACATTTTGACCACTGTTAAGGACCATTTTATTGTCAGTTGATTGCAAACATGGTTCTCTTTGAAGTTCATTCACTGGAATCAAAACCTTTTCCTGAATCAGATGAATGCACACAGTTGCTTAATGACCATTTTTACCCTAAACTTTGACTCATAAGTGTTTTATGTTTGTACTCTTTTCTTTTGACATCAAAAATTTGAGATAAACACACTTCTGAGTTTTTGTGAATTATCTTCTTCCCTTTTTACCCTTCCCTAATCATAAGTATTTAAATACTTACTGAGGGGTATTTATTGAAGGAGTACTTGTTCCAGAATCATTTTGTAGTAATGTATTGAGAGATTTGGTCATTTCTGCACATGCTTATGCCAACCTTCTCATTACCTATGATCCGGACATTTTTTACTCCTGGTTTTCTTAATGTATTTTAACATAGTCGATTTTGTCCTTCTGAAGAACTCAACCTGTTTTCAAAACATAAAGTCTGAATGACTAAAGTTTTGCTTTCCCTCTTTTTATGTTAGCAAAACACCAATGTTTTTATGAACATAGGTTTTGTTAATCTGAGGTTCATACTTTAGTATTTATGAAAACATCACAAATTACACATCAACTTTTGAAATCAATTTTGAAAATATGAAATGATCCCACAGTTTAACAGATATGTTTTCAGATCTGAAAACTATGAGTGGCTTATGCATGATATCACTTGTTGTGTGAGATTTGTGTGTCATATGACATCTTGGTTGATGTACAGAGTTTTTGAATAACCATTTTGATCATGATTTTCCAGTTACTCTGTTTTTCAACAGAGTACAACCAACCTTGGTATCAATGAATTTTGAGCTGAACTGTTATGTCAAATTGATTGTTAGATCGAATTTGACTGTCAAAGCTCTGATACCAATTGTTAGGATCGGAGGCTCTCATGATTGTGTTTGTTTGTGTAAATTGAACAGTCAATGAGTATGAAAACGTGTTAAGTGCAGCGGAAATGAACAACAAACTTTATAAACACAATCAAAGAGGAAAATAGTTTGATAAACACATGATTTGCATTAGTCGAAAGATTACAAAGTCAATCAAATGATTACAAAGCATGATTACAAGCTAAGCTCCCCCTCAGCCTGATACCCCAAGGATGGTTGCATACAAGATGAAAGGATTGGACTAGAGGCGAAGAACTCGCTCAGTCAATCAAATGTAACAGTACAGGGTACTGTTACATTTATAGGCAAACCAAACCACTGGTGTACCTCAGCTGACGTCACCATGAAAGTGACGTCTAACAGCCTAACAACCTGTATCTACTGTCCTTACACAAACACTGCTAAACCTAACCACTGACTACACATAAAACAGATAATTCACTAAACAGTTGCTCTTCCTTTATGTCAGTGCTTTACTCAAGGTTGATCAGTCCTTGACAGGGCAGTGTTGTGTCATCAGCAGTTTGTACCAGCAGTGCTTAGTTTCCAGCAGTCTTTGAGCTTCATCAGTAGTTATTGTGAGCAGCAGTTGTATCCGGGCAGTGGATATAAGTCCATCAGCTGTTGTAATCACTTTCAAGGGAGAAGACTTAGTATAAACAGCTGCTTATTGTGAATCCACTGTTGTGACCTGGTTTTGGCTTTACATTATCTGTTCCTCTGGTAGGGTTCAATCCCAACACCAAAAGATTAACTATGTGACACAAAAAGAATTAATTCAACGAGAAGAAATCTGAGAAAAAACAATAAAACGCCAAATAATTAATAAATCTACATAACGCCGAAATTATCTTGCACGCAAAAAATAAAAAAGCATGTCAAACGCGAAAATCGTGAAAGGAGAAGAATACTAAAAAGACAAAAAAAACCCTCGGACCCTGATCATGCCCCACGCCACGTGTTTGGCCAGGATGCGTTCTCACCTTTCTCACACTTTTTGCCGTTTTCTTCTGATCCCGTTTCTATATATATATAGGATTAAGATCAAATATAAAGGCTCCTAAAAATAAGAAGTGTACAAAGGCTCCTAAAAATAAACCCACTACACAAAAACAAAAACCTAAACACACACCACCACCCAAAAACCTAACCCCCCATCACCCACCCACCCACCCATTTTTTTTTTTTTTTTTTTTTTTGCGGAAGGGGGGGGGGGGGGCGGGGTTAGGTTTTTTTTTATTGTTTTTTTTAGGTTATTGGGGAAGGGGGTTTAGGTTTTTTTTTAGGTTTATTTTTTTTTTTTTTTTTGGGGGGGGGGGGGGGGTTAGGTTTTTTTGGTGAGGTATAGTTTTTTTTTTTTTGCGGGGGGTGGGTGGGTGTTTAGGTTTTGGGTGGTGGTGTAGTGGGTTTAAGTTTTAGGTTATTAGACACTTGTCACTCTATAAAAGCTTCTTACAATTAAAAGGTTTTGTAGAATAACTTAGCCCTATATATATAATATATATTGAACTTGAGCATAATTTGATTATTAAACTTCAGCATATGTTTGCAATTAGTAGTTATTAGTTTTAGTCATTACATCATTTGCATATTTATGTTGGTGTATCTAATTTAGCATGCAATACACGCCGACACGTTATGTGATCGTTAGTTATATGAAAACGCGTGTTTCGACATATCTGATCTAACTCAATGTAACCTATATAAGCATTGCGGTTACAAAAGAAACGGAATCGAACACATGGTGGTTCATTTAGTGAGGGTTCCACTTAACCATTACATCACCCTTACATTTGTATCAAGACCTAGCCCCTTCAAAATGTACACTAACTCGAAGTTATACCGTCGAATGAAAACGTATTTTATTTGACCTCGCTCGTTTCCGATAACAGTTTAAGTAAAAAACGTAGACCAACCGAAAGGTACACAAAAATAAGTACGAAAACGTATTATATTTGACCATACTCGTTTCAAAAAAAATTATGCCGAAACTTGAATTTATGTCGTTTGCTTTGAAACGTGAATTTACACCTACACATATCAATAAACATGAGTACATATTATATTTGACTCGACTTATTTATGTAAAAAAAATAATGTCGAAACGTGAAATTATAACGACATGTACGTAATAATAACCATATCATAAAATAGGTTTACGGCGTATACACGAAATAAAAGAAAACAAAAAGGGAAAAAACACGAAAAAAAGAAAAGGAAAAACAAATAAGAGAAAACAAAAGGGGGGAAAGACGAAAAAAATAGAAAAAGAAAAAACAAACAAGTATTAAATGGAAAAAAAACTTTGAAGGGGTGCATCTGACGGGATTCAAACCAGAGCAATGAAGTGAAATCACCAAAGCCTTATCCATTCCATCCAACCTTTGTTTAGCTAATTACTTTTTAGCCAATATAATATATATCAAAGAACAGGTAGGTGGTTTTTGATGTGACAGCCACCGACATTTATGTTTAATATTATATAAATATATATATGTCAAAACAAAACAAATCAGTTGAATACGAAAATAAATGAAACGATAAGAGTATATATGTCAACCTGATTATGAAGCTTTTAGTATAAAAGATGTGATAGAGATGCATAATATGGATGGTTTGTCGTCTACTCGGAAGGAGATTGTGAGAGGGGTGGTCATCGCTTGTTGTTGGAGGATTTGGAAAGTTAGAAACGAAAGGATATTTGATAATAAACGATGCAAGGTGGTAGAGATTGTAGCGGACGTAAAGGCGCTCACTTTCTTATGGTATGGTAATAGGCCCAAATGTAATCAAAGGGATTGGAAGTCATGGTGTAATTATGGTATAGTAATAGGCCCAAATGTAATCAAAGGGATTGGAAGTCATGGTGTAATTTAGATTTGATGTAATTTTGTAGGCGGTCCCTCCTCTATGTCTTGGAGGCTAGGTGGCTTCGTGTGTGTTTAATGAAGTTCAATTTTCAAAAAAAAAAAAAAAAAAAAAAAAACTGATTATGAATTAAAAAATTTATAATTTGAAGAATCAAACCGGGTTTCCAAAGATTAAATCTTGCTTCAATTTTCAATACATAGTAAGTTACAGACGGCCCTTTCAAATATGTAATCCCAAATTCCTTTTGCTAAAAAATTCAAATAGATATTTTGCATCAATTATCTCCAATAAATTTTTATTGTAACAATTATTCTAATTATCCTCAATTACTATTTTTAATGTATTTAGCGACCTTTTGATGTCATTGCCAAGTGTTGTTTTACATAGGAATGATGATAATATCTGACCAATAATGATGGCCATGGATTTCGATTTGAATAAAGGATTTCATTTTAATTACCTAGTTAATAAATATCAATTAGAACATCAATTGGGGTGAACATTTTGATTACCTAGTTAATACATATTAATTAGAAAATCAATTGGGGTGGGATAGAAATGACTTCTCGATGGTTTACGAGGGTGTAATCGGAGAGCAATAACTCAAGGGGCGATCACAACCCCTTTAACCACCACAACAGCCGAAAACAATGTTTATTGGTCTATTCCAATACATGTGTGGTGGTCGTGGCATTGGACCTTTTGGAGATTGTAACATGAATCTAAAACATTTTGGTGGTGGAAACGAGAAGCGTCACAACATTTGAAATGTTTTTAAGGATCATCACGCATATTTAGAGAAACCAGTGTTTAAATTTTTCTATTTCATAATAGCAATTACCAGTTATAACGATATCATCAACGTATACAAGGAGAAACACAATATTATCGTTGTTATGTTTAAAAAACAGAGAATAATCACATTTACTTTAAGAAAACCCCAATTCAAATAAAACAGACACTAATGTTTATAACCCAACTTATAGTCGATCTTCAATATCAGCAACATAAAGCCCAGCAGCGCCAAGCAGCCCAACAACTTATAACAGCAGCCCACCAGCAACTTATATCATCAGTCCAAGTCCAATATTGTTCTCATGAAATATTACATGTTACAAACATAAAGCCAAGTTATAAGAGGACAGGGGGCACTCCGTTATATCATCACGGAAAGAAAGTTCCACGCGTTATTTTCCACCGCCATTGCAAAAGTCCACGCGTTAATCTTCCACGAAATCAATTTTCGTTATTTTCTTCACAGCCGTGATAGTTTTTTTGTGAGGGTAATTGTTGGTTGGGGGGAAAATTGTTGGGTGTGGTGGTAAGTGATGACCACCCCCACTAAAAAAGGTTGTGAGTGATGGAAAAATGGTTGATAACATGACGGAACATGATTGGATATTGTGAGTGATAGAATTCTATCACTAGTGACCACCCCCCTCCCCTAATAAATATATAACATTTAGGATATTATAACTGATATTAAAGAGACCTTTCAACATGTCCATATTTCGAAACCATGACTCTACATGATATTTGAAATTTGTCCCCATTGTCCACATAACATGATTTGTGCGACTAATGCTTGCCTGGTAATACAAGTTAAAATTCAATAATATTTGCTTAATATTTCATCTTAAGCTAATTTAGAAAAAAAAAATGACAGACAGATGTTGAAACCTATACAAGCAGCCTAAAGCTAAAAAAACGCTCAAATATCTTTATCAAAATGTGAAAGAGATAAAATGTACAATGAAATGGTATGCATCAACTAAGGATTTATTATTAAATACATGCCACTTACGATATAGCATAGTGTTCAAGAGAAATTATTTCTTTTGGTAGACCAAGGTTCAATCCTTGGGAGACTTAAGTATTTAAGGGAAAAAATAGTCGTTCAAAAAAAATATATATTAAATACATGATAAGAAAGTAAATGTTTTGTTCACCAATTATCCTATCTATGGTTTGTTCACCCATGGTCCAAAAGTAGAAAAATGGGCGGTTCCTAGTCAAAGCATGTAACTTTTGTACAGGTGCGGTAACGGGTCCAAATGATTCTGCATAAAAGCATGTACATCTGTGCGAGGGAGGCTTGAGTTGACCTGATACATTTTTTGTCAAAAACCTTTTTTATGAATAGTAAGTGTGTCGAATATTATCATTTGGTAGTAATCTAGCTTGTTAAATACAGAGATTTAGAAAGTTTTATGCATAACACATACATTTGACTTTTACACTTTAGCAAACTTTATTTAATTCTCCCATATTTCCAATTAGAATCAAATATAACCCGAATTAATCTATTCATATGTAAATGGGTCAAAATTCTTCCTCTACTATTCACAACTATCAAATAGAAAGACAAACCATTACCTTACCTCTACCAATTTCCTCAACTTGCTACCAGTAATTACACAAGCAATCTCCAAATATTCTATCTACTTTAACATTAAGCCTGTATAGTAAGTCGAATATTTCTCTCTCATAACATGTACGTCTGTGTTGTTTCGATTACTTATACATACTACTCATAACACGATCTCAAAAAAATTACATCGAGTCAACAAATTAAAACAAAACCTTACCATATTTTTGCTAAAAAAAGGGAAAACGATAGAAAGACTATTATTTTAAACTGGGAGCAATATAGTAATATTTCAAAACAAATTAGTGTGTGCCAGGCAGTCGTCTGACACGAATAAAAAGTAAACCGAGTCAACCAATTAAAACAAAATACTACCATAGTTTTATAAAAAAAATTAAAACGATGGTATGACTATAAGTTTGCACTCGGGGCAAAATCGTAATTTGACAGAAAACAAAAACGATGGCAAAAATGTAAATTTAAATTGAGAGCAAAATCGTAATTTGGCTGGAAGGGAAAAAAAAACAAAACTATTGACAAAACTATAAATAGGGCAAAATCGTAATTTAGCTGGATCAAAGGGTAAGTGTCAATTGTCTGAAACTTTTCCCCTCCATAGTATCTGTAGTATATATAAATATACAATTTCATCTCAAGTTCCAAAATTACTATCAAAATCTTTCTAAAAACAGTTATTTTATTTCAATATTTAAATGTTTGTATCAACAAATTAAGATCAGAGAGTCAAGTAAAAACAAAAGTCAATTAATATATAAATCACTTATATCATCTATTAAGGGCATGTTTGGCTAAGCTTTTTGAAACAACTTAACTTATTGACTTATTGTCTTTTTGGAAAAGTCAGTATGAAGTGACTTATTGTCTTATTGGCTTTTTCCCCTCACATACACCCTCATTACCAAACACCATTTTGGAGCTTATGACTTTTCAAAAAGCTAATAAGTCAATAAGTTGTTTCAAAAAGTTTAGCCAAACATGCCCTAAATCTCCTCGTCCTCACCACCATATTCATATCCTATTTGGTTAGATGTTCATCATCAAATTAAAAGCTACAAGAAATTAAACTTTACCAAGTAAACTGAACATGTGATATAATATACATGCACACGGTGAAGTGGTGGACCAAGGAAATATTTTCAAGGGGTGTTACAAAACATGGATCTGCACAGATCTATCAAAGAAACCACAAATACCCAAACCAAACTGATAGTAACCCTTTGAATCAAATCCTTTACAGAAACAAGAACAAATCACTCACCATACAACTCACAAGACTCTTCTTTGGACTGATTAACAGGAACAACACACTCAAACTCAGATTCTAGATGAATCTGAGTTAACAATAAGAAAACCCTAATCGAGAGTAAGAGAGAAAACAACTGAGCAATAATGCACTTTTGTGTCTAAGAGAGATGTCTTTCTCTTATATAATGTATCAGCTGAGTATAATACGTCTCATTATACGGAGACCATGCCAAGGCTTAGCCGGCCCAGACGAATCTTCTTGAGCCCACTTTATCAACAACCCACTTGATCAGCACTTTATCAACACTAGCCCAATATCACCTCATAGCCCATAATACCTCAAACATCAACATTACACAATTGTTAGAAATACATTTAACAATACATCGACAATTAATGGCATTTGTACACTATACATGTGTAACATATTTTTATGTTAAACACGTTAAGTCATTGATATGAGAAATGTTATACTCCATATAATTTAAACAAGGGGTTTAACAAAATTTTCAAGAGGTGCTATTGAGATTTTTTTCTATAAAATACACTACTTTTTTTTCCAAGATGTGCGCCCGCCTACCCTAACCTCTACCTAGGTCTGCCGCTGCATGCAGATGTGGGAAAACTTGAATTCATGCTTGCAAAAGTCACAAACATTCACCCTTCTCAAAAGCACATCAAGTTGGGTCTTCAATTCCTTCATCTCTGTCGGCGCTAGCCGATATGGAGCTCTTGCAACAGGTGCAGCTCCTGGTAGGATGTCGATCCTAAACTCTACTTGTCTCTCTAGTGGTAGACTGGGTAGCTTTTCTAGGAATACATCAGGATATTCAGAAATGACTGAGATGTGTTCTATCTTGGGCTTCGGATCGTCTACCGTCACCTGTGCCATGTAAATGACACATCCGCTCTTCAGACACTTGGATGCCTTTAGTAGGGACACCTTCTCAGGCAACCCATAGTGTAGATCTCCTTTGATGGTGAGCATTTCACCAGATGGGGTTTTGACTTTGATGAGTTTCTTATCGCAGGCAATACGGGCTTGGTTGTGTGACAACCAATCCATGCCTAAGACTACATCGAACCCTGCCAAATTCATTGGCAAAAGAGAGATAGGAATTGAATGATTCTTATGGATATAGAACATCCATCAAGAATAGAAGATGCGGTTTCTAAGGTACCATCGGCAAGTTCTACCTCGTAAGCTATTTCTAGAGTTCTTCTGGGTAGATTTAGTAGTTTACTAAACTTATGGTATACAAATGTAACAACTGTGCTTGTAATCACTATGAACAGTTCTATTATCAATAAAACAATGTTATTTGATCCCAATGTCTGTTTTGTTATGTTATACATTTTTCATGTTTTGACTTTTATGTAATTTCAAACTCTACATCGCTTTCTGGAGAGTTATACGCAAACTAGTGCGTAAACGTACTCAGTTTAATGCGAGAAATACTCCGGAACATCAACATATACTCAACATACCTTAAATAACCTTTACATAACTTAGAAATAAGTTTTGAAGGCTTTGGTATGGCAAAAAAAAGTTAATTCGCTTACAGGGACTAAATATGACAAACTGCGAAAGTATGTCAATTTGAACTGTAACGAACATTCCGGAACATGACCATAAGTTAAACACACCTTAAATATCCTTTACATAGCTTAGAAATAGGCTTTGAGGGGTGCGGTGTGCTAAAATAAACTTTTGGGTCATTCAGGGACTAAAAGTGTCAAAAAGTGCACAAGTTTGCATTTTCGCGCATAACTTACGTTCTGAATACATCCGGACATCCAAAAATTTATGTAAGCATGACTACATTATATTTTAGTGTTCGCCTTAAGAAAAATCCATTCGTCGCGTCATTTGGATCGTTTTTCGCGCTTGTGCGCATTCCGTCGTAATTAAGCGAACATCGCGTTCGTACGACCAAACGAACCATCATCCGGCATATTTTTGAACATGTATTGAGTTCCCTATACTTTAACTTCATTTTAGAGCCTTGAAATGAGGTTAACGGGGTTCAAACGCATCGAAAAAGGGCTTAAACACGTGCAGGGACCATTGCTGCCAATTTTCAAACTTTCTGATTCAGGATGAGTGCTAGCGTAGCGCGAGCCCATAGGGCTTACCCGTCGCGCTACGCGACTGACTTGCTGATCAGATTCAATGTTTCTAAACACAAGTTGCAAGTGATTGATCCTTAACCACATGTTTTAAGTTGATTTGTCACTAAGATAAGGAGCATATGTGGCTCCATAACCTTTCAACAAGTGTACGGATGTGATCGAATCACGGTTTCCATGAAACGATCTCAACGGTTCACCGAAAACTATAAATACCCCACCCCCCTTTGTTCATAATCACTAGAAATTTGATTTGAGAAACTCTAAGTTGAAACATTAGTTTCATACCTGAGATTTTCGAATCGAGTTTAGCATTCGGGGACCCTTCGTAAGTATTCTTTCGTTCTTTTCCTTATTTTTACTGCTTTTCGAGTCAGAAAGTCAAACTTTGTTTGACTTTCAGCGTTGACCAGTAATGGTCAATGCGAAGTTCGGTTGAACTTCGCAACGTGATTGTAATCACGATGGTCATAGTCCCTTGGGACTATGCCTACTGATTACCACGTTGTCTAGAGTCGTAGGGTAGGCGATCTAATAAATCGCCTATACCTTCGAACTCGACCCATTTGGTCGATCATTAGGATCCGACCAAACACATTAGGTGACCATAGTAGGTAGGGAATAACCTTCCGAGGTTATACCCTATGGTCACATCGTTTAAGTAGTTGTATGATAGGTAGTTTATATGCCTTAGGTAAATTACCAGAATACCCTTTTCATGTATAATTGGTAATTAAGCATATGTAACCTAAACCTTTGTCACATAACTGATTATGTAACATGTTTAGGCATATAACACTTGTCATAGGGCTAGTTAGGCGGTCCAAACGCGTTTCACGTGCACGACGCGTTAAAGTAGCATAAGCTTCGTAAACGGGTCGTAATGGGTCGTAAACAATTATGTTAAGTTTCATTTAGCATGTAGGCTTTGTTAAACCATATCACGTGAGTTCCGACACTCATTTGGTTTACAAACCCTAATGCTACCCAGTCTTCCGAGATAGGTCCGGTTTATTAACATAGTTACCTATACTAGGTGCCGTTTGATTCCGAGATCTATAGCATTACTTGGTGGTTATCTTTAGACATCTGAGCAATCTCAAGTGAGTACATAGACCCCTCTTTTACTGTTTTCCAAACTGTTTTGGGGTGGAACACATGTGCCTACTTGTTATTTTCCTGCTTTCCTGTTTTCACATCATATACTGTTATGTTCGTTAGTACATTATAGTACATGATTTCATTACATCTTATGCTAGGTGTGCCCATTGTGTGCATTACTTAGTACATTGTTTTACATTACATTTTATGCTAGGTGTGCCCATTGTGTGCATTACTTAGTACATTGTTTTACATTACATTTTATGCTAGGTGTGCCCATTGTGTGCATTACTTAGTACTTTGTTTTACATTACATTTCATGCTAGGTGTGCCCATTGTGTGCATTACTTAGTACATCGTTTTACATGACATTTCACGCTATGTATGTTCATTTGATTACATACTTAGTGCATTATTTTCACATGCTTACATTTTGGTATGACATTTGGTTTGTTTACATGGGACAATACATTCATTAACACCGATCATGCCGTTCGTTAGTAGGTAGTGGTACCATAGGAATTGACAACTCCCGTTCCAGACATCCCAGGGAAAGGGGACAGAAAGGAATGACCGAATTCGTTGATATAAGACAGATAGACCTTTAATTTGTTTAAAGGGTTTATCACCACAGTCGCAAGGCTTGGATGTATGCATTTTCACAATACCGCATAAATGTTCATATTAAATAGTTGCATGCATTTACACAAAACATAGCTTTGATTTAAACCAAGTTTTACTTCAATACTTTGTTTTTGTGCATATGGTTTAGTTTGAGACATTTCACTTGCCATACATGACATTTTGACATAGACATTTGACATGGATATTTGATATAGACATTTGACATGGATATTTGACATAGACATTTGACATGGATATTTGACATAGACATTTGACATTTTGACATAGACATTTGACATGGATATTTGACATAGACATTTGATATGATTTACATCTTGACATAAACACTTTGACATATTATTCAATACATTTGCCAATTGGGTTAAACATAGACTTCTTACATTGGTTGGTTTGGTTTGATTAAGTGATTAAGTAACGATGCGTGTGTAATATGATACAAGCATGGTGGATACGCCGCTGGTACTTCCTATATATAAGTGTTTGTATAGTATTATATGTCGTAACGTTATTTGAATCATTTCAGTTTGAGACATAGAACATTTTATACAAATAACATATTTTTCACAAGACATTTATTTACAAACAACTTATCTTATACAAACACATTTTTACATGATTATTTATTTAACCTGACTTTTACTTATACATATCATCTGATCTTATTGTTTTTCAAATGATTTACAAGACAAAGCAAATTACAAGGTTCATGACTAAACATTCTTCTTAAACATAAGTCATGAATCCTATTTTCACAAAACCTATGTATCTCACAGGCATTTTTATGCTGACGTACCTATTTTCACATGTGTTTTCAGGTGCTTTTCCATAGGACGTTGATTATGATACTAGGGCGGACCTGTGCCTTAGAGACTTTAAAAGAAGATAGACTATGTTTAATTATGTTCTAAAATCCTTAATTCCTGTTTAAGACGATGTAACACCTTTGTTTATAAATAAAATACAACTTTGTATGCCATGGTTATGAAACAATTAATTCTGTTGCAACACGCCCCGATGTTTCCGCCGCGATTTGTTGTTTTACGCGGTCGGGGTGTGACAGAAGAGTTGGTATCAGAGCCAATGGTTATAGGGAATTAGGTTATTAGTAATGCTTTGACCTAGACTATAACTTTTCTAGGAACCTAACACAAGTTATCTTGTGTTTAGATCTTAAAACATGTACATCACCTATCCTTAGGTGATTAACAAAACAAGGAACCAAATTTTCCGAATCGATTTTTGAAAAACAATCATCTGTTTTTGAATGATTTATTACAAGGTTTTGAACCCTCAATTGTAAGGTTTTGAACCCTCTGTTATATGGTTTTGAACCCTTTTCAGTATTGGTTTTTGGCCTTGTGCCTTCAAATTTTCAAAAATCCCGTCAAACGTTTTGGGTTCTAAATAATGTGAACATGTGCAAACTGGAAGGGTGAATGCCTGTATTCTGGGTTTTTTGTCTAGGCAAGCACTTCGTATACATCTCAACCAGACGCGAGACCAGTTGTGCTTACCTGGGAATTCTTGGAGTGAGTGTTCACTTATAGGCGAGCATGTCTTCGCTAATACATTATTTTGACCCATTTACTTTGATTAGTCACTGTGTGTCGTTTGTTTGCTTTGTGATAACGAACGAATGACCACCATCCTTGCTTTTGTTGATTTTGTTTCATCTCATTCTTTTCATCCAATCATCTCACTCGTTTCTTTTCATGTTTTCCTCTTTTAGAATGCCTCCTCGACGCGAGAACCAGATAGCTACTGCCGAGCTGGCAGAAATTATTGCGCAGCAGATGGCTGCTCAATTCCCAAATCTCTTTGCTCAATGGCAACAAGCCAACAACAACAACAATGGTCCGTGCAAATACAAGGATTTTAACCAGGCTAAACCACTCAAGTTTAGTGGTTCTGAAGGGGCAACTGGGCTTCTTCAGTGGTTTGAGAGCATAGAGAATACTTTTCGCCACGTGCAGTGTCTCGAAAATCGCAAGGTCGAGTTTGCTTCGAGCGTATTTCAGAAGAGGGCTTTGACATGGTGGAACGGGGTTATGAGGGATCAAGGTGCAGAAGTTGCTCTCGCACAGACATGGGCTGAACTTAGAGCCCTAATGATGAGGGAATTCTGTCCTCGTCATGAGCAGCGAGCGTTGGAGAAAGAGTTTGATGTTTTGAAGCAAGATAGTGGTGAGCACAGGGCTTATACTGATCGGTTTGAAGAGTTGAGTTTGCTTTGCCCGACTATGGTTACCCCACTTGACAAGGCTATCGAAAGATACATCGACGGCCTACCTGACTCGGTACAAGACATTCTTACTGGTAGTGAACCTGCCACACTCCGTCAGGCGATCGAGTTATCTGCGACATTGACTGAGTCGCAGGTCCGGAAGAACAAGTTACACAGGAAGGGTGACAAGGGCAAGAAGCAGTCGGCTGACAAGGAAGATAGCAAGAAAGGTCAAAACTTGAATGGAAAGAACTCTGGTTCTTCGAAGAGGTCAAGGAAGCGTAAGGCTTCTCAAAATTTTGCTATCACTACCCAAGCTAATCAGGCAGCTCTCAACCAACCCGCACAGCTTCCAGCAAAGAAACCCTATACAGGGAATGCACCTTTGTGCAATAGATGCAACAGTCACCACCAGCCGCAACTTCCATGCCGTTTCTGTACTAACTGTGGGAAGTCAGGCCATCTTGCCAATGTTTGTCGGTCTGCTCAGAATCCCGCGGTTCAGAACCCGGCTCAACAAGTTGCTCAGCAACAGGGTCAAGCTGCAAGACCACAATACCCACCGGGTGCTTGTTATAATTGTGGGGATCTGACCCACTATAGAAACCGGTGCCCAAGGCTAGCCAACCAGAACCAGAACCAGAACCAGAATCCGGCTCCGGCTCGAGGCCGAGTTTTTAACATGAATGCCCAAGAGGCACAGGCTGACGATAATGTGGTGAACGGTACGTTCTTTATTAATAATCAGCCTGCATCTGTTCTTTTCGATTCCGGTGCCGATAAGAGTTTCGTGTCATTATCTTTTGAGCAAATGCTTCGCGTGTCTAGAACGAAACTAGGCAAATCTTTGACAGTAGAGGTTGCTAGTGGTGAACCCATTATTCTTGATTCTGTTCTTCACAACTGCCAGTTGAATCTTAACGACCATCTTTTTCCTATTGACCTCGCGCCTATGCAACTTGGAAGCTTCGACGTTATTGTGGGAATGGATTGGTTATCCAAGCATCACGCAGAGATAGTTTGTTCTAAGAAGATTGTTCGTGTGCCGCTTTCGTCAGGCGAGATTCTGCAGGTTCAAGGTGAGAAGCCTACCGGTGGTCTCAAACTCATGTCTTGTTTTAAAGCTCGGAAGTATCTGCAGAAGAACTATGTGGCTTTCTTAGCACATGTTACAGAAGATAAAGGCAAGGGTAAGTCTATTTCAGATATTCCTGTCGTTCGGGATTATTCTGAAGTGTTCCCTGAAGATTTACCTGGTCTACCTCCAGCACGCCAAGTCGAGTTCCGCAATGATCTCGTACCTGGTGCAAATCCCATTGCCAGAGCTCCATATCGTCTTGGACCATCTGAGATGCAAGAGTTGTCTAAACAGCTTCAGGAGCTCTCCGACAAAGGCTTTATCCATCCCAGTTTTTCACCTTGGGGTGCTCCCGTTCTTTTTGTAAAAAAGAAGGATGGATCTTTTAGGATGTGTATCGATTATCGTGAGCTTAACAAGCTTACCATCAAAAATCGATATCCCCTACCTCGCATCGATGATCTCTTTGATCAGTTACAAGGCGCTTCTTATTTTTCGAAGATTGATCTGCGATCTGGATATCATCAACTTCGGGTGCAAGAAGAAGACATTCCGAAGACAGCATTCCGTACTCGTTATGGACATTACGAGTTCACAGTCATGCCATTCGGTTTGACTAATGCTCCTGCTGTTTTCATGGACTTAATGAATAGGGTCTGTAAACCTTATTTGGATCAGTTCGTCATTGTTTTTATCGATGACATCTTGATTTACTCAAAGACGCGAGCTGATCACGAGCAGCATCTTCGTCTTACCCTTGAACTCCTAAAGAAAGAGCAACGTTTCGCCAAATTTTCCAAGTGCGAATTTTGGCTTAAAGAAGTTCAATTTTTGGGGCATGTTATCAACGAACGGGGTATTCATGTAGATCCCTCCAAGATCAGTGTGATTAAGGATTGGGATACACCTACTACTCCTACTGAAGTTCGTTCTTTTCTTGGTCTAGCGGGTTATTATCGCCGCTTCATAGAAAACTTCTCTAAGATTGCAGTTCCTCTAACTGCTCTAACTCAGAAGAAAATGCCCTTTTACTGGGGATTCAAACAAGAGGAAGCTTTTCAACACCTGAAGCAGAAGCTTTGCGATGCGCCTGTTCTATCATTGCCTGAGGGTGATGATGATTTTGTTGTGTATTGTGATGCATCGAAATTAGGTCTTGGCTGTGTTCTTATGCAAAGGAACAAAGTCATAGCCTATGCATCAAGGCAATTGAAGATACATGAGAAGAACTACACCACTCATGATCTTGAGTTGGGTGCAGTTGTCTTTGCTCTAAAGATCTGGAGACACTATTTGTATGGTACAAAATGTGTGGTTTTCACAGACCACAAAAGTCTTCAGCATATCTTCAACCAGAAAGAACTCAACATGAGACAACGACGTTGGGTTGAGCTCTTAAACGACTATGACTGCGAAATTCGCTACCATCCTGGTAAGGCGAATGTCGTGGCTGATGCATTGAGTCGTAAGGAACGTACTAAACTTCATTGTGTACGTGTTCAATCTGTTATTCAAGCTCGATCCGATATTCAAGCACACATTTCTCAAGCTCAACAATCTTGTATTTCACAAGGATTGATGGATAAGGAATTTCCTTACCACATAACACCTGCTCTGGAACTGAAGGACAATGGATCATATTACTTCATGGACCGTTTGTGGGTCCCAAGCCAGGATGATCTTCGTACCTTGCTTATGGATGAAGCCCATAAGTCTCGTTATTCCATTCATCCGGGCTCAGATAAAATGTATAAGGATCTTCGTATTCACTATTGGTGGCCTGGTATGAAGAAAGACATTGCCTTATACGTGTCAAAATGCCTTACTTGTCTTAAGGTTAAGGCTGAACATCAGCGTCCTTCTGGTTTATTGGAGCAACCAGAGATCCCAGTTTGGAAATGGGAAAACATTACTATGGATCTTGTTACCAAACTCCCGCGCACTAAGAAAGGTCATGATGCCATCTGGGTAGTCGTTGATCGTCTTACAAAGTCAGCGCATTTCTTGCCAATCCGCGAGGATTTTCCTACTGACAGACTTGCTCAAATCTATGTTGATGAAATAGTAGCTCGACATGGTGTTCCTTTGAACATCATTTCTGACAGAGATGCTCGTTTCACTTCTCACTTTTGGAGAACCATGCAATCTGCTATGGGAACCCAACTTAATCTGAGCACAGCTTATCATCCACAAACGGATGGTCAATCTGAGAGAACAATCCAGACTCTGGAGGATATGCTAAGGGCTTGTGTGATCGATTTTGGTGGTAGCTGGGATTCACATCTTAAATTGATTGAATTCTCCTACAACAACAGTTATCACACTAGCATCAAAATGGCTCCTTTCGAAGCTCTTTATGGTCGAAAATGTCGTTCACCAGTCTGCTGGAATGAGATTGGCGAGGCTCAAATTACTGGACCTGCCCTCATTTTAGAGACAACTGACAAGGTCAAGAAAGTTCGTGATAACCTTCAGGCAGCTAGAAGCCGTCAGAAGATTTACGCGGACCCAAAACGCAAAGCCTTGGAATTTCAAGTCGGTGATCGAGTATTACTTAAGGTCTCACCTTGGAAAGGTGTGATCAGATTTGGAAAGAAAGGAAAACTTGCACCTAGATACGTTGGACCATTCAAGATCGTCGAAAGAATCGGAAAGGTAGCCTACAGACTAGAGTTACCTCCTGAACTTGGAAATGTTCATCCAACTTTTCACGTGTCCAATCTCAAGAAGTGTACAGCTGATGAGAACTTCTCCATACCGCTTGACGAAATTCGTGTTGGCAAAACACTGAAATTTGTTGAGAAACCAGTGGAAATCATGGAACGTGAAGTCAAGTGGCTTAAACGCAAGCGCATTCCTTTGGTCAAAGTTCTCTGGGAAGCAAAACGTGGACCTGAGTTTACTTGGGAACGCGAAGATCAAATGAAGGCGAAATATCCACATCTTTTTCCACGAGTTTCCTCTAAATAAATTTCGGTACGAAATTTCCACAAGTAGGGGAGACTGTAACAACTGTGCTTGTAATCACTATGAACAGTTCTATTATCAATAAAACAATGTTATTTGATCCCAATGTCTGTTTTGTTATGTTATACATTTTTCATGTTTTGACTTTTATGTAATTTCAAACTCTACATCGCTTTCTGGAGAGTTATACGCAAACTAGTGCGTAAACGTACTCAGTTTAATGCGAGAAATACTCCGGAACATCAACATATACTCAACATACCTTAAATAACCTTTACATAACTTAGAAATAAGTTTTGAAGGCTTTGGTATGGCAAAAAAAAGTTAATTCGCTTACAGGGACTAAATATGACAAACTGCGAAAGTATGTCAATTTGAACTGTAACGAACATTCCGGAACATGACCATAAGTTAAACACACCTTAAATATCCTTTACATAGCTTAGAAATAGGCTTTGAGGGGTGCGGTGTGCTAAAATAAACTTTTGGGTCATTCAGGGACTAAAAGTGTCAAAAAGTGCACAAGTTTGCATTTTCGCGCATAACTTACGTTCTGAATACATCCGGACATCCAAAAATTTATGTAAGCATGACTACATTATATTTTAGTGTTCTCCTTAAGAAAAATCCATTCGTCGCGTCATTTGGATCGTTTTTCGCGCTTGTGCGCATTCCGTCGTAATTAAGCGAACATCGCGTTCGTACGACCAAACGAACCATCATCCGGCATATTTTTGAACATGTATTGAGTTCCCTATACTTTAACTTCATTTTAGAGCCTTGAAATGAGGTTAACGGGGTTCAAACGCATCGAAAAAGGGCTTAAACACGTGCAGGGACCATTGCTGCCAATTTTCAAACTTTCTGATTCAGGATGAGTGCTAGCGTAGCGCGAGCCCATAGGGCTTACCCGTCGCGCTACGCGACTGACTTGCTGATCAGATTCAATGTTTCTAAACACAAGTTGCAAGTGATTGATCCTTAACCACATGTTTTAAGTTGATTTGTCACTAAGATAAGGAGCATATGTGGCTCCATAACCTTTCAACAAGTGTACGGATGTGATCGAATCACGGTTTCCATGAAACGATCTCAACGGTTCACCGAAAACTATAAATACCCCACCCCCCTTTGTTCATAATCACTAGAAATTTGATTTGAGAAACTCTAAGTTGAAACATTAGTTTCATACCTGAGATTTTCGAATCGAGTTTAGCATTCGGGGACCCTTCGTAAGTATTCTTTCGTTCTTTTCCTTATTTTTACTGCTTTTCGAGTCAGAAAGTCAAACTTTGTTTGACTTTCAGCGTTGACCAGTAATGGTCAATGCGAAGTTCGGTTGAACTTCGCAACGTGATTGTAATCACGATGGTCATAGTCCCTTGGGACTATGCCTACTGATTACCACGTTGTCTAGAGTCGTAGGGTAGGCGATCTAATAAATCGCCTATACCTTCGAACTCGACCCATTTGGTCGATCATTAGGATCCGACCAAACACATTAGGTGACCATAGTAGGTAGGGAATAACCTTCCGAGGTTATACCCTATGGTCACATCGTTTAAGTAGTTGTATGATAGGTAGTTTATATGCCTTAGGTAAATTACCAGAATACCCTTTTCATGTATAATTGGTAATTAAGCATATGTAACCTAAACCTTTGTCACATAACTGATTATGTAACATGTTTAGGCATATAACACTTGTCATAGGGCTAGTTAGGCGGTCCAAACGCGTTTCACGTGCACGACGCGTTAAAGTAGCATAAGCTTCCTAAACGGGTCGTAATGGGTCGTAAACAATTATGTTAAGTTTCATTTAGCATGTAGGCTTTGTTAAACCATATCACGTGAGTTCCGACACTCATTTGGTTTACAAACCCTAATGCTACCCAGTCTTCCGAGATAGGTCCGGTTTATTAACATAGTTACCTATACTAGGTGCCGTTTGATTCCGAGATCTATAGCATTACTTGGTGGTTATCTTTAGACATCTGAGCAATCTCAAGTGAGTACATAGACCCCTCTTTTACTGTTTTCCAAACTGTTTTGGGGTGGAACACATGTGCCTACTTGTTACTTTCCTGCTTTCCTGTTTTCACATCATATACTGTTATGTTCGTTAGTACATTATAGTACATGATTTCATTACATCTTATGCTAGGTGTGCCCATTGTGTGCATTACTTAGTACATTGTTTTACATTACATTTTATGCTAGGTGTGCCCATTGTGTGCATTACTTAGTACATTGTTTTACATTACATTTTATGCTAGGTGTGCCCATTGTGTGCATTACTTAGTACTTTGTTTTACATTACATTTCATGCTAGGTGTGCCCATTGTGTGCATTACTTAGTACATCGTTTTACATGACATTTCACGCTATGTATGTTCATTTGATTACATACTTAGTGCATTATTTTCACATGCTTACATTTTGGTATGACATTTGGTTTGTTTACATGGGACAATACATTCATTAACACCGATCATGCCGTTCGTTAGTAGGTAGTGGTACCATAGGAATTGACAACTCCCGTTCCGGACATCCCAGGGAAAGGGGACAGAAAGGAATGACCGAATTCGTTGATATAAGACAGATAGACCTTTAATTTGTTTAAAGGGTTTATCACCACAGTCGCAAGGCTTGGATGTATGCATTTTCACAATACCGCATAAATGTTCATATTAAATAGTTGCATGCATTTACACAAAACATAGCTTTGATTTAAACCAAGTTTTACTTCAATACTTTGTTTTTGTGCATATGGTTTAGTTTGAGACATTTCACTTGCCATACATGACATTTTGACATAGACATTTGACATGGATATTTGACATAGACATTTGACATGGATATTTGACATAGACATTTGACATGGATATTTGACATAGACATTTGACATTTTGACATAGACATTTGACATGGATATTTGACATAGACATTTGATATGATTTACATCTTGACATAAACACTTTGACATATTATTCAATACATTTGCCAATTGGGTTAAACATAGACTTCTTACATTGGTTGGTTTGGTTTGATTAAGTGATTAAGTAACGATGCGTGTGTAATATGATACAAGCATGGTGGATACGCCGCTGGTACTTCCTATATATAAGTGTTTGTATAGTATTATATGTCGTAACGTTATTTGAATCATTTCAGTTTGAGACATAGAACATTTTATACAAATAACATATTTTTCACAAGACATTTATTTACAAACAACTTATCTTATACAAACACATTTTTACATGATTATTTATTTAACCTGACTTTTACTTATACATATCATCTGATCTTATTGTTTTTCAAATGATTTACAAGACAAAGCAAATTACAAGGTTCATGACTAAACATTCTTCTTAAACATAAGTCATGAATCCTATTTTCACAAAACCTATGTATCTCACAGGCATTTTTATGCTGACGTACCTATTTTCACATGTGTTTTCAGGTGCTTTTCCATAGGACGTTGATTATGATACTAGGGCGGACCTGTGCCTTAGAGACTTTAAAAGAAGATAGACTATGTTTAATTATGTTCTGAAATCCTTAATTCCTGTTTAAGACGATGTAACACCTTTGTTTATAAATAAAATACAACTTTGTATGCCATGGTTATGAAACAATTAATTCTGTTGCAACACGCCCCGATGTTTCCGCCGCGATTTGTTGTTTTACGCGGTCGGGGTGTGACAACAAAAGACTTATCAGTTCCCAAATAAAAAAGAACTCTAGCAAAGATATCGTTAATGAGGAACGTACCCGTTATGACATTTGTGTCATTCACTGCCTCCCTCGCTTTCATCTGAAAGGCTCGGGCGTTCCCTTTCTTGGCCTCTCCAGGCTTAGCTGTACCTTCTTTGGCTGCTTTAGGGCAGTTAGTCTTAATGTGGCCCTTCTCGCCACAACCATAACACACGGCATTCTTAAGGTCCTTACAATCTAAGGTCTTGTGCCCCGTTTTCTTGCAAATACCACAAGGCTTTGCCTGCTGATCTGAACGACATTGTCCCCAATGCCTTCTGTTGTAGGTCTTGCAGACCGGTCTTTTATCTGACCTCTGCTGGTTTTTATTGAACCCAAATTTGCCTTTTTTCTTGGACTTTTGGGAGTTATCCTCCTCCCTCTTCCTCTTCCCGTCGGTCTCAGTTTTGGCCGACTTCAGTCTCACTGCATGCAGAGTGAGAGACAATGATAGGTCTACTGCTGACCTATAGGAGGTAGGCTTGGAAGCCTTCACCATACCCTTGATCTTTGGTGTTAGACCACCGATAAATCGTGCAATGCGCTTAGATTCCGGAGTAATCAAGTAGGGCACTAACCTCGACAAAGAGTTAAAGTCGGTCACATACTTCCGACAGTCTAGGTTCTTCATAATGAGAGTCAGAAAGTCTGACTCCACATTCTCCACCTCATGCGGTAGACAGTACGTCTATTTGATAAGGTCCACAAACTTGGACCATTTAAGGTGTTATAGGGGTATCTTCCTTGTAGATTGTATCATGGCCTTCCACCATGTTAGGTTATCGTCCTTAAAGGATTGAGAGACGAACTTCACTACATCCTTATCAGATCAACCGCTGATATCCACTATAGTCTCTATCTCGTGCAGTCATCTCATGGCATCTATTGCCCTCTTTTCTCCATTGAAGTCCCGAGGCTTGCACGAGACGAAGTACTTATATGTGCAACCGTCCTTAGAAGAACGAGACTTATCTTGAAACACTTGTTTCTTAAGCTCACTCTTCGCAGTTGAAGAGTGATGCAAGCTCTCCTTACGATCCGATGAATGTGGAATTGATTGGGACATGGAACGAGTAGCACTCGATTCATTAAAATTTGCAATTAAAGCATTTATAGCCTTACCGACTTCAGCGGCTATCATGTCTTGGAGATCAACTCCATCGCCGTTGTAGTTAACATTCGCATTATCATTGTTGCGTCTGCTACTGGCTCCATCGGAATGTGGATTCGCCATTTCAATAAGCTTGGTCTAAAAACCAAAGTAAGTAATTGCTCAGTTGCAATATAGTGATTGGTCATCGAATCTGATGACTTGCAAAATGCATCAGCCATCGTATTATTAAACCATATAGGCTATAAGATTTGGATATATATATATATATCCTTCACCTTTTGGACTAGTGTGCATAACGTCACAACTGCCAAATTTCATAGTTTTAACATTTCAAATGAATGTTGAATTAAAAAAAAACAAGTGTATTTAGCCATGGTCTCATAGGACCATCAAGGGCCTTTGAGGTTTGGATGGAGTCCATCACCTATTGCACAGTGGATCATGAAGTCATTACTGCCTTTGTCGTAATTGATGATATAATATGGCCCGTAGGCAAAACAATTGACATCACAAAGGATGTTAATATAGATAATCATCGCACTGATGATATGAGTCATGTTCTCATTGATCATATTGATTATGAGGCTTGGACGTAGTCCACCACCTTGGACAGGGAACCATAAGGTCATAACTGTCATTGTCTTAGTTGACAACAAAGTATAGCCCGTAGGCAAGTCATCACTAAGGTTGTTTAGAAAAATGATCATCGCATTGATGATATTAGCCATGATCTAATTCGATCATATAGGCTATAAGGTTTGGACGTAGTCCACCACCTTGATTGCTAGTGTGGTTCTCAGGTCAAATTTCCAGGAGTATTAACATTTCTTGAATGTTAACACATAATAGTTATCTTAATGGGTTGACGATAAATATATGTAGCCATGGTCGCATTTGACCATAAGGCTCTGAGGCTTGAACATAGTTCACCACCTTTGGATATAAGGGCTAATCATCCTTAACCGTCATTTATAATTGCCAAATAATATGGACTTTGCCAATTGGCTGGTCAAAATCATTAAGAGGATCTTATTTTTAAATATATAGCAGATCGATAAAGTTTGAATAAAATCGAGACGATTGCTTGAAAGGGGATGTAATGAATACATATATTATGAATAATTCCAAAAAAAATTATTAAATAGATAAAAGATTACAACACTTGCCTTAAATAGGACTTTTGAAATAAAATGAAATACTTGTCCACGCAGGGACTAAAAGAAAAGATATGTCCAAGCAGGGAATAAAAGAAAAATAACTTGTCCACGCAGGGAGTTTTGGAAATTTAAATACAATAAATATAAGATACTGCTTCTCTACTCGTCCTTCTTCTTGCCAAACATCTTGTTGAGCTTTTTGAAGATCTTACTTATCTTCTTCTTAGCCTTTTCAGCCTTACGCTGAATTTTTTCCGCCCTTTCTAAGGCCTGATTGATGGCCTCTAATTGTGACAGTGGCAATGGATGTGGCTGAGGCACAATAGGATAGTGGTATCCATAATTTAGATATCCAGTAGCTGGATATGCATAATAGAAAGGAGATGGGTATAAGGCATTGTGTACGACTGCCTGCATATTAGGGTCGTACGATGGCGCCTGATAGCCATAATCTATCGACGTGTTAGGGTTCAAGGGGTTGAATCCAGTCATATCTGGATACGTGGGAATTGGGTTATCAAAGCCCGATGGTGATGGTTGAACAAACGTTGCAGGATTCGGATCAACCACTGGTGCGGTGTTTGAGGGTCCACCCATTTGTGGGTCCTCAGGGATAGAAGGATAAGTTTAGGGTAGTGGTGGTAGTGGGCTAGACCGTGGTCCCAAACGCACAGACATGCGCGCTCCATGTTTCCTCCATGGTCTGGTGGCAGCGGCGGAGGCGGTGTCGAAGAATGATAGGAGGGTGTATTCATGAATGTGAATTGGTTCCAATATTGGTCCTATTCGTTAGGACCTTGATAAGGTAATCTTGCGTAAGAAGCAGAGCCGCTAGAAATCTCAATGGGATGCATATGTGACCCCGGCGGTGGCATCTCCGGATCTGAATCTTCGTCCGGCTCATTATGTTAGTCCAACTGGTTTTGAGCAGCTGGAGGTGTGTTAATATACTGGTTTGGGTCAAAAGATCCATGAAATGAATAGGAATGTGAATGATGTGATTGGTGAGAATGATGGGAATGGTATGAATGGTGAGAATGAGTGGGAGATGAGTTATGTGAGACAGAATGTCTCGCTGGTTGTGAAGAAGAAGAGTTGCTTGAATATCCGTAATGTTCCGAGCTGTAATGCTCCGAATTATGCGAAAGCGAGGGTGCATGTCCTGAAGGGCTTCCTCGCATAGATCCTTTGCCTTTTCCTCAAATTCTGGGTGGCCTGTTTTAATCACGTCAAAAATAAAAAATAATATATATATATAACTTAATAAGGATAATAGTTAATCCTAGGTCATTGCCTAGACTCAGAAAGTCTAAGGATTATGCTATCGTGTTGTTTGAGATTAAACACAAAAGGCTAGTGTTTAATTCTCTCGAACCTTGGCTCTGATATCAACTAGTCACACCCTGATATTTCAAAAACATAAATGGGATAGAAGGATAAGTTTAGGCCCGGATAGGGAGTATCGTGACGAGATTGATACCAAATACACAAACACAGATAGCACAGCGGATGTCTTGGATTTAAAATATTATTACAAACATAAATGTCCAAGTGTCAAAATAATATACACACTGCGTGTAATAAAAGATCCACAGGCAGATCGAAAATGTACGAAAATGAATTAACAGAATACAGGCTTATGCAAAGGAGTTGCAAATTCCTCTTCTAGCATTACCAGGCAGCTTCCACCCTAATTACCTAACCTTACAACCTGTAATTTAGTCTTTTGAAGATACGCCAATTTACGCTTGTAAATATAAATAACCGACTCATTTGAAAACATTTCAAAAATGTTTTTAAGTGCACAAGGCACATGTATTTTCATAAATAACTTGGGACAATTCAAAATGATCTTGTATACAGTTTTACATGCCTGTCAATACATATACGGTCCGGTGCAAAAACCGAATAACGTGATTAACCGACACGCCACTTTAACCCACAAAGGGGTATCCCCAATATGCGTAAGAAAAACATTTTATAATAGCATTAGCATCTGTCAGGTGTATGCCTACACCCCGTGCTCGGTCGTGGTCATTAGTAACTTAAATGAGCCGAGGATATCCAGGACACGGTCGCGTTAACCACCATTGTTTAAGTTACCAGACAAAATAGATTAAAATAGGTTATGAAGATTTTGTAGTCACAATCTGACATATGATCCCATACCCGACCAAGCGGCAATAATTTACTGTATCCCAAGCCCGTATAGGGAAATAGGTTAAGAGTATTTGCCTGGCTTAATTATGTCTTACAATGCAAGAAACAATAAGCACAACCATTAACAAATAAACTAAGGTTGGTTGCAATCTACCGGAAGGACCTAGTCTGGAATGATGGTATAAATAACCAATTAGAATGTCAACGGTTCCCATTCAAGTCATAAACTTGGACCGGTTAACTTAAATTAGCGAAAACGGTACGATACGCTTGATTAAGCGGTGACCAGAATAGAATGCAGTTTAAACCTGACAAGTACTAAGTCTTGTATAATATGGGTAAACAATATACATTCTGGAATATGAAATAGAAATGATAAGAATTGGCCCGTTTAGGTAAACTTACTTTAACTAGTTACGTAAGCTCAACCGTACCTGGATAAGCGATATTGGGTAACCGGATGAGTCATAAACAAGTTCTATATTCCAAGGTACTTTAAATATGTTACCAAGTCAGTAGGTAACCAAGGTCTTATAAACAATATGGTTTAAAACCAAAATATACACCATAAAGGCATTTTAGTCATTATTGACATAGTTTGAGAACTTGCATAAAAATATGAGTCATGAATAAGTACATTCTATAAAAATACTTTAATTATGTTATAATACCAGTAGGTAATAGATTTTGTATGATAGTTATGGTTTAAAAGCATACTATACGCCAAAAAGGCATTTTGGTCATATTGTAACATAATTTACGACCTAGCATCAAAACCCAGGTTATGAATAGATTTATAATACCAAAATATGTTAATTATAGTAACATGTCAGTAGGTAATTTATTTTGCAAGTTCATCATTGATTAAAACTAAGTTTTATGCAAAAAGGGCAATTTGTTCATAATTAGGCATAATATAAGAACTTGTATAAAAACTCAGAATCTGATTATGATCAAGTAGTATATGATGGGATTTTAACATGTTTATCAAAGCAATTTCATCCTTATGAAATAAAAACGCAGCGGAAATTATGTTTAAAACATGTTACTTTTATGATATAAATTTCATTTATAAGTAAAATCCCAAAACCCGGATCCATATATGAAGATGCATACTATCAAACACAACCATAGGGTGTTTAGAAAACTACCTTCTTGGAGTAATGAGAATGAAACGGATGATGCTTCAAGAATGGTTGCCTTCAAGAGTAGAAGGCCTCAAGCTTGTATACCCCAAGCTTCCAACAAAACACCACGAAATAGCTAGGATTTAACACTTGAAACGAAACCGAAAAGCTCCTTGGAACCCTTCTATGGCCGAAATTTTTAGAGAAAAAAATTCAGCTCTACACTTTGAGATTATGTCTCTCTCTTCTTTATATTTTTGTCATACAAAATATATAAATGATGAGAGCCACCTCCTTTTTGCCCAATCAAGAGGCTTCTTCCACATGCAAAATGCATGAAAAGATATTGGACCAATTTCTTTGGTTAGAGAGAAAGGGGGGGCGGCCCTAGGTGGGTGTTTTAAAAAAAAATCAATTTTACTTTATTAAATAAAGTCTTGTTTATTTTTATAACTTTTATAAAATAAACACTATATGTTTTCAAGACTTTATGCACCTCTTTTAAAATTGTTATTTAACTTATTAAATAACAAAATAAAAATATTCTCTCATAATAAATTATCCACATAATTTATTGGTTTCTCAAGTGTAATTATTTAGAACACCAATTTCTAAATATTGTAAGTGTTAATATTTATTTGTTTGATCATATCACAAATAAATAATATAAGTGTTTGTCTAGCTTGTTATTGGGTATGACTCGACTTGGATCATAACGTACTAGCCACATCAATTTAATATGTGTCTTGGGCATACAGAGTCCTACAGTATAACCTCAGAGGGTTATCCTACATTATAATGTGATCATAATACAACTAAAATTCAGTAGCTAACTATATTAATCGGGTCAGAATCGAAAGTCAAAGCAGAAGTCAAACTGCTCGACTTTCGGTTATGAACTGACACTAAAACTGGAAAGGATGGGCTGAACATGTTCATACATGTTCTAATATTGATTACCAACTGATCAAGTGTCAAAAACATGGGTTATAACATTTATAAGATCAATTTAAAAAGTTTACGAAAAACTGCCCTTTGACTTTTTAATTAATATAATTTTGACCCGTCATTTGACCAAGTTAACGTGATTTTCAGGAGGTGCCCTTCTGAGGGATTAACACCTATCTAATTACGATCACGTAGCCATGTTCGATTCGAACAATGGCTGGACCATAATGATCTAAACCGAAAGTCAAAGCAAAAGTCAATTTGCTCGACTTTCGGCATATAAAAGCCTATAAAACAAAAATGAACTGGAAAGGGACACTTACAAATGAACCTTAGAATCTTTAAGTGTAACACCTCGAAAATTCACGTCCTATAATGTGTAGACACGTGTCATATGTTTAAACGTGTGAAAGAAATATTATAGAAGGACTAAAGTTGACAAACATGGAAAGTATGTGAAAATACGTATTCTAAGTGTCAACTGTGAATAAATATAATGTACATTAACCCAACTTGATGCTCATACCTTCCAACGAATAAATCATGAATCATACGAAGCTAAAAGTGAGAGATTTCAAACTACAGGGACTAAATGTGTTAACATGTTCAATTTATACCTCTGAGTGACCTTTTGACAAACCCGAAGCTTTGTAAATATTAATTATGCTCACTAGAATACACGGTTTAAATTTCGTAAAGTTTCGTTAACGTATGAGAAAGTTATGATCAAATTCGTGTGCGAACGGTTAAAGCGTAAACATCGAATGTTAGGACTTTTCGGGTGACAACGAAGATGACCGGGGGCCTAACAAAGTGGGTATATGTTTTAAGACCCTTATAGATAAATATTGAGGGTTCACAATGCAAGAAAAACAAGTGCCCGATCAAGTTTCGAAGAGCCAAGGATCTAAATGCAATAAATCACAAAAATCTGATCAGGAGGGCCTAGCGCGACGCCAGGGGTCCCTAGCGTCACGCTAGGGGTGCCCAGTACCAGATTATGTTTGTTGTTGTCTGCCCTTGCCTTTCTGCTTGACCCCATCCGATTTTCCACACCCCTTGACTCCTAAAAACACCCCCTAAACATGTAGGACACATGTAAGAATGTTGTGGGTAGTAGTAGACTTTGTTGTCAATCATTTGTGGTGCACAAACCCACTATAAAAGGCCATGAGACTTGCAACAATGATCATTCATACTTCAATCTCATCTCTGGTCATTTGGGGAGCTTCCAAGCAGATCACAAGCCTCTCTAATCAACCATTAAACACTTGTAAGTAAGCCTAACCTTCTCTAATAGTGTTTAGCTTAGTTATTTAGCTAAAAGTCAAACCGTCGTAACTACGGTTTGACTTCGTGATTAGTTATAATTAGCTCAGTCTTTTGGCGAATTAAAAGCACCGTTAAGTAGGTAATTATATGGGTGTTAAACCCCAAAAAGGGCACACAATGATTCCCATCCTAACTAGGTCGTTTGGCGAGTCAAAGGTGTCTTGAAAAAGTCAACAGAAGCTTTAATCGGGTAATTAGCGATACGAGAAGCGTGTAACCTGTTTTAACCATAATGTAACTTAGTAATCAATGTTAGAACATGACTAAACATGATTGATTCGACAA